>PVJS01007913.1:18991-43192 GCA_004027185.1 Glis glis
CGTTCTACCTCCGTGCTACACCCCCGGCCCTATTTTTTTATACTTTATTTTGAAACCGGATCTCACGAAGTTGCGGAGAGCTTCACTAGGTAGAGAGAGAGACGGAGAGAGAGAGAGAGCTGAGACTGGCTGCGAACCCGGATCCTCAGGACTCCGCCTCCCAAAGTACTGGGATTACAAGCGTGCGCCACCACGCCCGGCTCCCCAAGCTTTTTCTTTTTTTTTTTTTTTTTTTGTGGTACCAGGGATTGACCGCAGGGGCGTTCTACCTCCTATTTTTTATACTTTATTTTGAAAACGGATCTCACGAAGTTGCGGAGGGCCTCACTAAGGAGAGAGGGAGAGAGAGAGAGCGAGAGAGCTGAGGCTGGCCGTGAACCCGGATCCTCCCGTCTCTGCCTCCCAAAGTACTGGGATTACAAGCGTGTGCCACCACGCCCGGCTCCCAAGCTTTTTCTATATGGAATACTCAACCTGTATTTTTCCCAAATGGAGACAAATTAATATCTCTAGGAGATGAACGGGGCTTCCTGTTTAAATAAGTTCCTTATTTTTTTTGGTGCTGGGGATTGAACCCATGGGCATTCTACCTCTGAGCCACACCTCCCAGCCCTGCTTTATTTTTATTTGGAAACAGGGCCTCACTAAATTACTGAGGCTGTCTCAGCCTCCCAAGTACTGAGATTAGAGGAGCGTGCCACCATGTTCAAATAAGTTCCTTTTTGAATTGAAAATTGAAGTACAATTAAAGTATAATGTTCTAGAGTGTCCCTACAACAGAAATAGGAAGTTGATTGTCATTTGTGAGAATATAGATTGTTTTCTAGTAGGTATTTATAATACCCGTTTTGAAATTGAGCTTGAGTATGCCATGCCTGTTAAGCTTTAATCATTTACCTGTACAGAATTCTAAGTTTTAAATATTTTCTTTCCAGCGGAGACGGCACTATGAGAAAAAATATTGATGTTTGGAAGAAGTGGACCACCTTAAACAGCTTACAGCTACATGGGTCAGTGAAACTAACTGGTTATGCTGTGTGACATAGATTAGTAAAGATGAATCGTTAGATTATGCAGCTGAGTATCCAGATCTTTAGTCAAGAATTCAGCAAGTGAGTGTTAACGGCCGCTTCAGGAGAGTTTGCTGACATATCACGAGTTGTTTATAAAACTTTTCAGGAGTAACTGCAAGTTGTGTGCATTTCAGGTACACATTTATTAAAAATGCCAGTCAACATTTTCCCATAACATTTCAAACATGCACTTTTCCATGAAATGACCATTTACCTTTTCATGTCTTACCAATCTTTTTCTCTTCACTTTTTGTCCTCTTATATTGAAATGTTAATTTGCTTAATATTTTGGCTTTTTAGAAATTTTTTTGATGACTTTTCTAATAAGGAAAATGCTCATCAAAGAAAGTTTGCAAAATTCTCAAAAGTAGTCAAAAGAAAATCTCATACTGAAGTAATAACTTCTGTTAATGTTGATATATTGTTTATCTGTGCATTGGGGTTTTACAAAGTCTAGAGTATCTTAGATTGTATTATGTTTAGAACTTTGTATTCTTTTTCATATAACATGAAAAATTACGTGTTCTCAAATGTAGGACTGTGGATGATCCAAAGTATACTAATGAAAATTTATCACAAATAGCTTTAGCAGGAAACATTTCTATTTTAAATACTTAATACTGCTTTTGTGTGTGTGGGAAGCAGAGACAAGGGTTAGGATTAGAATGTGTGAGGGGATACAGACTCTCCAGAGAAAAACCACAGATTAGCTCAAATATGGAGGCTTTTAATAGTGAAATTCATCTATTATGCTGAATGCAGTTGTTACTCAGCTTGATGCTTTGATTGTTGATATGTTGGGAAATGTACATACAACAGAAAAATACTTATGTAAATAGGTCCTTCTTTTACTAACAGAAAAAGAACCATGTATGAGAACTAACTTCACTTACACCCTTAAAAGACTGGTTTTGTGTTTTATGTGGTGCTGGGAATGGAACTGAGAGCCTTGCTCATTAGGCAAGTGCTGTATCACTGAGCTGTACCCCCAGCCCTTTTTGAAATTAGAATAGTGTCATAAAAACTTATAATAAATAGGTGCTTATAAGTCTGTGCCCTTATATTTAGTATATCTAGTCTTAGGGTAACCTGGTATTGACCTTTAGCTTGCAGCTGCGGATTGCAACTCGCGGTGCCGAGCAGCTAGCAGAAGGTGGGAGGATGGTGTATTCCACGTGCTCGCTCAATCCCATTGAGGACGAAGCCGTCATAGCATCTTTACTGGAAAAAAGTGAAGGTGAGCTTGCTTGATGAATCTTTTAATGAAAGTATATGCTTTTAAAAGTGGTTTTTGCTGTGGTGTGTATTCCTGTAGACCTTTTTCTGGGCATTTGCTTTTATATTTAACCTAAAACCATAGCTCCTAAAATAAGATATCCTAATTAAAAACATTTCCCTAATAGATTTGTCCTGTTTTGTGAATTACTAGAATATGCTGTAAGCCTGAAAGATTGTTATATCCTTATCACACTAGTTATTTTTTAAATTTTTAATTGTGGCAAAATTTACACAAAAAGTTTATCATCTTAACCACTTTTTTTGGAAGGGGGAGTTACTGGGGAATGAATTCAGGGGTGCTTTACCACTGAGCTATATCCCTTGCCCTTTTTATCTTTTTAAAATTTTTCTTTTCTTTTTGGTTCTGGGGAGTGAACCCAGAGGCATTCTACCTCCAAGCTACAGCTTCAACCCTCCGTTTTTTATTTTGAAATGGGGTCTCACTAAGTTGCTGACGCTCTTGCTAAGTTTTGTGGCTGGCCTCCAACCTGCCATCCTTCTGTCTCAGTCTCCCAAATACTGGGGTTACCACCATGCCCAGGCTTTATTTTTTATCTTGAGACAAGATCTCGCTAAGTTACCGAGGCTGGCCTCAAACTTGTGATCCTCCTGTCTCAGCCTCCCCAAGTACTGGGTTACAGGCATGTGCCACCGGGCCACTCATCTTCACCATTTTAGGTATATAGTTCAGTAGTGTTAGGTAGATTCATATTGTTTTGCAAATACCACCATTGTTTATCTCCAGAATTATTCATCTTGGAAAACTGAAACTCTGGACCCATTAAACAACAGTCCCCGTGTCCCTTTCTTCCTCGCCCTTAGCAACCACCATTCCGTCTTCGGTTGTGTGGGATTTTTACTACTCTAGGTATCGCATATAAACAGAATCATCTTATTTGTCTTCTTGTGACTGGCTTGTTTTACTCACTTAGCATGATGTCCTTAAGGTTTGTCCATATTGGGGTGTGTGTCAGAATTTCATTCCTCTTTAGAGCTGAATAATACTCAGTTGTATGTACAAACCACATTTTGTTCACCCAGTCATGCAGGTGGACACCTGGCTTTCTTCTGCCTCTTGGCTGTTGTGAAGTGCTGTAAACCTGGTGTATAAGTTGCTCTTAGGGATCTTGGTTCCAGTTCTTTTGGATAGAACCTGCCGTCCACGTGGTTAGGTTTCTCTCGGCTGGGCCTGATCCGGGCTGTGTAGTGCATCCTCTGTTAATTTTGTTTGCCTGTTCATATGCCTAGGAAAAGACAAGATTTCTGAACAGTGATTCTTGCATGGTCACACCATGTTTTTGGTAGTACTTGGTAGAAGGAATTTGAGGAGAATGGCTATGGGAATATAATTGAGTAGCTTAACCATGGTAAATCATACCTACAAGCATTTTGGGTCAGGTGTTAGAACTCGAACCTGCCTGAATACATGTCTGCATTAGGTAGGACTTAGAAAAATACGATTCTAGGTTGCTTGAACAACACAGTCCCCTTGCATATCCTTTGCTGTGTCTGATGCCAGATCTCAGTGAAAGAAAATGGACTCTGCACTTACTGTGCGCATGCCTAGTAGCTCTTCACTACTCACACCTCAGGGCTAGTTCCAGTATTTGAGGGTTCTCACACTGCTTTCTCTGCTAGTGCCTTTGTCTACTTAAAAAATGACTTTCCTTGCCGGGCATGGTGGCACATGCCTGTAATCCCAGTACATGGGAGGCTGAGACAGGAGGATCGCGGTTTCAAGGTGAGCCTCAGCAATTTAGAGAAACACTTTCAAAATAAAAAAGGGCTGAGTGATGTAGCTTGGAGGTAGAATGTCCCTGGGATCTAAATAAATAAACGACTCCCTGGTTTCTTGAGCATTTTCTTGACTTGGAATGGGTGGACATGCCCCCACATCCTGTGCTTAACTTAAAATTTTGGTAGATACTCTTACGTGTTAATATTCTCTACTAAGTCTCTTGTTGCCTAACTTGGCACTCCATGTAACTATTGTTATTCCTTTTTCTGTTTCAAGCTCATGGCTGCCCCCAAACGCCAGGTCCCTAATTACAGGAGAACAGGAGGAAGCGCTCCCCTCACCACAAGTCCGCCCTCATTCCTGGCCGCGGCATTCTTTGCATGCAGTACTTGCTGTTTCACTTCGTGTCCACCCGCTTCCACCTTCCTTACATTTGAGATGTTTGCTGTTCACTTATCTTACGACAAGATTGTCCTCTCAGAGGGAGCAGACCCACCTGCCTCGCAGGCCCCTGTGTCGCAGGGGCAGGTGCTCGCTCGCCTTGGCTCCAGGTGCTTTCGGCAGTCAAGGTTTCCGACTACCAGCTTTTGGGTTCCTCTGAGAGTGGATAGAATTCCAGTTCTCCTCCTCACTCCAGGGGGCGCTCTTCACAGCAGCAGCGGGGGGCAGCAGCATCATTCTCCTGAAAAACCACGGGTGTGTGGCGGGCGAGTGACCACAGTCTCATACATGGTGACCCTGTTGAAAAGTTAAGAGTAAGCAAGGGTGAGTGGAGTGAGAAAGAGCCGCACCTTGAAGAGCACAGAGATACTGAGGCAAGCGTCATGAGAGGGACAAGCAGACGTGCGAGTCGTGTGGCAGTGATAGGTGCATCCTTGTCGTGTCAGAAACCTTTCTTAACTTGGGGTTTTCATTGGTCTTTCTCATTCTCGGACTAGCCTGCTCCTTCTCATGTATTTAGCATCTTATTGCTGGTTTTCTGCATGAACCTTGAGAATCTCTTCAGACTTCTCTGGAATTCTAGGCTGTAGCTGGCTTCATCTTTCTGTATATTGGGGAGGTGTGACGTGTCACTTGACAGCCCAATAAGTAATACCCCCTTTCCCTGAACCAGTAGATAAGTAAGATAATGGAGCAGGGCTGACTCATGCTAGAATCGCACCTTTGTAACTAACAGCTGATGGTTTTCTTTTGCATACAGATATTTAGACTGAGCTTATCCTCTCCCCATCCCAGGTCCCAAAGGTGCTAGTCTGGTATACAGTGGTATACAGTTCTAAGGGCAGGCTCTGTCGAATTTGGAGGAGCAAGCCAGGAGAGGGAGAGCGGACACCGTGTTCTTCATCCACATTCATCCAGATCCAGGAGCCATTTTGCTCTCCAGGCCCGGGTGGGCAGGGCGGGGCCATTCCTGGCAGGGAGCTGGCTTCTGCCTCCACCTGGGAGTTTTCAGAGGGCGGTGATATTGTGGGCCAGTTGGTTTTATGTTTCAGGGCTTCCTTAGAAAAAAATATATGGATCTTTTTTCTTAGAGGTGCTCCGTTGGTTTTTGCAACATTTTCTTTGAGTCTTTACTGTGTTGGAGAATTTTGATTGTGTATATCTAAACTTTATGATGTGCTTTTTTCACTTGAACCAATATATAGTGGTTTTTCTTGTTCTCAAGGGTCAAAATGAATCTGTCGCAACATGTTATTTCATTGAGTGGTTCTCCTATTCTGTAATTGTTTTCTTGCTGGACAGGTGGCTTTCCTGTGTGTACCTGTGTGTGGCATGACGGCACAGTCATCTTCGCATGTGGGTGTTTTCAGACCACACTGTAGACGCTCCTCTTGATCTTCTGTCACAGGCATTGTGCGCAGTTGTGCCTTCCACCAAGAATGAGCAGAGCCTTTTTCTGCATAGTCACTGGGTTTTGATGGAGAGGGTGTGATCCCACTTGAACGTGCTCAAAACCTGAGCTGGAGGAAGGACAGCTGATAAACATGCAGACCACAAGTGCTGGGTCAGTGTTGGCGGCTCCTAGCTCAGATGCTGGTGGGAGGTCACCCTTGAGGCCAGCCATCTCATTTATGAGGCCCCGGGAGTGTTGCTGAGTGCCTGTGCAATTGCTGCTGTTAGGTTTAAAGGAAGAATATTCAGAAATGATAGCAGAAGTCAGTGAGATGCTTGCATAAAAGGTTTTTCATTGACATATGCCCACCTTGGGAATTCTTTTGCTTTGTTTTTTTAATTGTTCAGGCTTTTAATTGCTTCTCCACGGAGCTCTGTTAGGTTTTCCTCTTTGTGAAACTGTCGAATCTGTATTGGTGGTGTAGGTAGTAGCTGGCTTAGAGGGCTTCCTGAAATGGCTCCATTTTACAGCCTCTTGTAGTGTCACTATGATAAACAATGGTGGAGTGTGTGTTCACAGCCACTTTTCCTTTGTTTTTAAAATTGGCCTGATGGGAAATTTTAGAAAACATACTGGGACCTAAAACTAAGTGCTTAGAGATTTCCACGATTCATGTTAAGTGTTGCTCTTTGGTCCTGGGGTGTGTGTTAGACATGAAGGCATGACAACCCGTCATCTGCCTGGTGTACGTCTATGACAAGGAGGTGGACCAGGTGCTCCAAATCTCCACTGCTGCGGCAGCCACGTTGCTGCTCAGGGGAGTCAGCCGTGTGTTCCCCGTGGGACCCTGGAACACCTTTTTATTAGCAGCTTTGTTGAGCTGTAATTTACATAACATGACATTCACCTGTGTTGAGTGTACTATTGCGTGATTATTAGTAAATCTGCCTGGTTCAGTCCCCTCACCACCCTCATTTTAGACCATTTCAGCCACCCAAGAAGAGCCCTTGTGCCCGTTAGCTGTCAGTGCATCGCTGGCCCCAGACATTTCCTCTCACGAATCATAAGATGTGTGGTCTTTTGTGCCTTTCTTTCACTGGCATCCTGTGCCATGCCTTTTTGGGAAACTTTTTTTTTCTTTCTCTCTCTTCTGTAGGTGCCCTGGAGTTGGCTGATGTATCTGCCGAATTGCCAGGACTGAAGTGGATGCCTGGGGTCACACAGTGGAAGGTAACCCTCTACAAGGACTTGAATTCAAAGAGCAAGGACAGCTCCCAGGCCTAGGCCTAGAGCCATAGAAGTTGCAGAGCGTCCATGCTTGGGTAGCGTGAGTCATGTAGGTACTGCACTTGGGTCACAGTTTAGAGTAAATTTCCAGCTTACACTTATGACAGGTGGTATGATTATACATGGATTTGTTTCCATCTGTGGAAGTTTTCTTGTCTTATTCCATGTATAGAAATCAGCTTTGTTCTCATCCTGATAAATATGGTTTTGTGTTTTTTTGTTGTTTTGTTTTGTCTTTGTGGTACTGTGGATTGAACCCAGGGGTGTTCTACATCTGAGCTACATCCCCAGCCCTATTTTATTTTTTATTTTGAAAACTAAAATACGGTCTCGCTAAGTTGCTGAGGCTGACCTCGAACCTGCGATCCTCCTGTCTCAGCCTCCCAAGTATTGGGATTACAGGTATATACCACCACACCCCACTTACAGCTTTGTTTTTATTTATTTATTTTTTATGATCTGGTATTCAAGCTTTGTGTCCTATATGAAACAGTTCACTTCACACTTTTGGTCCAGAAACAAACTTGTTTTACAAACAGACAAACATGGAAAATGTTCTTTCGTAGTGATTGTTCTGGTTTTGGAATGAAAGTATTTCATCCAGATGGCATGTGATTTGAGGATGTTTTTAAAGAGTGTTTTGTTTTTATCTTTGCAAGTAGTCTTTCTGTCTTTGGACAGACGAAGAGCTGCCCTTGGTGGTGTTTGGGTGCATCTTCGCCGCCCCTTTGGTTTTCGTAGCACTGATAGTGCTGCTGGTCTAGAAAGGTACCCTCTCACATGCAGGTCATGACCAGAGATGGGCAGTGGTTTGCGGATTGGGATGATGTTCCCCACAGCAGACATACACAGATTCGACCTACCATGTTCCCTCCAAAGGACCCGGAAAAGTTGCAGGCGATGCACCTGGAGCGGTGGTGAGTCTGGGCGCTCCAGGGCTGGGGGTGGGAGAGCAGCTCTCTGGCTTCATTGGGCCTGGAGTTGCTGCGGGGCCTGGGCCGCACTGTCGCCAACCTCACATCTCAACTTCCCAGCGAGGGAGACGTTCTTTGTGCCTGTTGACACCATGTGGCCATGGCAGTGTGGAGCAGTTATAAATAGTGGAGTTGATTTGAACCTCGTTGTTAATACTTTGGAAACTTAGGTTCTTTGGAAAACTACATTTTTGTCATACTAAGGTTGCAGGCTACATGTGTATTTGTGACAGCATGACCTTTCTGTCAGATCGACTTTATGGTCTTTGCTTAATACTTTTAAAAAATGCATTTTGGATCATTCATAAAGTGAATTTTATGTATGTGTTTTTAAGTCTTAGAATATTACCTCATCATCAGAATACTGGAGGGTTCTTTGTGGCAGTATTAGTGAAAAAATCTTCGATGCCATGGAATAAGCGTCAACCAAAGGTAAGAGAATTTTTCCAAATGAGCATAATAAAACAAGCGGTGGTCTTTTTGTACACTTAGGAGAAAAACTAACAAGAAGGGAGTTCGGTGGAAGAGGTGCGGAGGCAAAGACGGACTTGGGGGATTATTGAGGGTTAAGAGGGCCTGAGCCTGAGTGAGGGGAATTTGTTTAAATTTTGAGTTTTCCAAAAAGCAGACATTTCTCATGGGATAGACAATGGAAAAGGCAGTGTTGGGGGAACAAATTCCTTCTGCATTTTAATTCCACTTATTTAATAACAATTGGAAAGGCACAAAGTCTGTTCTGTGGCCCAAGTCTGAAGCTCCTCTGGCATCTGCCCAGTGCCCCGTGAGTCCTTCATTCCAGCCGTCGCACATCTGAAGAGCTTCGCTGACCACTGAGCTCTCTCTCCTCCTTGGCTGCGCGGCGTCAGGGGCTTCACCCAGCCTGGCTACACATGGCCCGACCTGTGGGTGATGAGGCCACACCGCCTGCTCGGTCCCTTCTCGGGGAGGCCAGGAGGCTGAGTGGCTAAGAAAGTGCAGCCTCCCTGCTCTTGATGCATGGTCCCACCTGACGTGTGCCGCTCTCAGCGCTGTCAATGCTTCCGTTGTTTTACTAGTTTGTAAGTCAGCTTCCCATGTAGAACGTGGCCTGGAATCAGGATGAAAACCTCTGTTCCTTTAAGAGTCGAGCTTGAAAACCAGGACGAGTGATGCTTAGCCTTTGGAGGAACAAGGAAGCGATTGCTGGGGGCTCCAGGTTCTCTGGGCACAGCTGGTCCAGATCAGCTCTCAGGCTGCTTCCTGCTGGTCAGGTGGGAGGCCTACTCTCCCGTGGTCACCAAGGCTTTGGTAGTAGGTTTTAGTAGGTTTGGAAGCGCTACGCTTTGAGTCAAGTCTTTCTTGGGATCTTAACTCTGGGGAATCCCAACTCCCCTTTCAGGAGTGGAGCCGCGTGTGCTTAGAGCTGTGCTTCTAATCGAAATAAAATGCCACCCACTTGTGTAACCTACATTTTCTAGGAGCCCCATTAAGAAAAATGAAACTTTACTGATATATTTTATTTATCCCAGTATATTCAAAATGTTATACTGTGTGCGTATACAAAATTTTTATTGAAACACTATGCATTTCCATGCTGTTTTAATAATAGTGTGTATTTTATTATTTATTTGGTGCTGGGATTGAACCCAGGTTCTCACACACGCTCAACATGTGCTCTTCCACTGAGCTGTATCCCCAGAGTCCACGTTGTGTTGCACTGGTCTTTTTCTTCTTTTTTCTTTGGTCCTGGGGATTGAACCAGGGGCGTTCTACCTCTGAGCTTACATCCCC
Organism: Glis glis; assembly: GCA_004027185.1. Taxonomy (NCBI): domain Eukaryota; kingdom Metazoa; phylum Chordata; class Mammalia; order Rodentia; family Gliridae; genus Glis; species Glis glis. The sequence continues at coordinate 28,946 of PVJS01007913.1, forward strand.
AGCCCTATTTTATTTTGAAACAGGGTATCACTAGATTGCTGAGGGCTTTACTAAGTTGCTGAGGCTGGCCTCAAACCTGCGATCCTCCTGTCTCAGCCTCTCAAGTGCTGGGGTTGCAGGTGGCCAGTGGCCATGTTTTAGCTCACCTGCTCATCAGAGGTTTGAGCCTGTTTGTGTGCATGGTCTAGGTTTATTGCACTTGGGGCTGCCTTGACGTTTCTGTCATGTTCTCTACCTGTATAACTAGGTTTTGAGTTCTCCTTCATTTTGCTTCCCATGTGTGTGTTGTCTTCCTTTCAGTACAGTCTGCTCTGTTAAATGTTAACACAGTGTCATTTGCTCATTTAATGGTTAGCACTGTTGATGGGCACCTAGGCTGCTTCCCTAATTTGGCCGTTGTGAATTGTGTTGCTATAAACATGGGCATGCGTTTATCACATAGTATTCTGACTTCATTTCCTTTGGAAAGGTACCCAGGAGTGGTATAGCTGGGTCATACGGTGGTTTCATTCCTGGGCTTCTGAGGAACTTCCACACTGATCTCCATCGTGGCTGTATGGAGAAATACCACTAGAATAGTGAAAGGGGACTTGGGGAGAAACGTGGGGCTGGGGAAGAAAGGAGACTTGATGAAGGAAACAGTTCAACTAATGCTGTGTTTATATACATGTGAAATTATCAGCACCACTCAATAGTATGTGGGGGGTGGAACAGGGCGGGACCCCAGGGCAGCACACCAAGTGCTGTGTGCATGTGTGCTTCTACAATTCCCAACCTCATTATGATGGATAATTACAGTGCACCAATAAAAGTATATTAAAAGAAAAAATAAAAGGTGAAGGTTAGCACTTCTCTCCCGTTTCTGCAGTTATGTCCGTTCCTTGTGCGTTCAGCAGTAGTTTGGTCATCTGCCCTGTGTGCACGTGTAGCATGTGTGCAGGGGCTCTGCTGATCATGAGGTGAAGTCCCCAGCTAGAACTCAGGCCAGGGAAACCCATACCACCAGTCAGTATTTCAGGGGCGGTCATTGGCTGCCGAAGACGGAAGTTCTTTCCGAGACTTGGAGATCGGAGTCGAAGGGCCACACACCACTTTGTCCAGAGCCTGGAGGTAGTTTGTGTTGTTTTTGCCGTTTAGCACAAATGGATGCGCTCTCTGGGAGGCCGTGCACTGGGGCGTTGAGAGCTTGGGCTTAGGGGATTGAGTCTTGGCTCCTCTACTTAATAGCTTCGTGACCCTAGAGAAAGCAGAAATCACCTGCCTGGAAGTATCCTGATTCGTGCACTTATTTCATAGGGATTGAGAAGTACTATTTCTACCAATTTTGTGACCTGTTAGTAAGGACACATATTTTCTAAAGATTTTTTTTCAGTCTTGAGAATTGAACCCAGAGCCTCACACATGCTAGGCAAGTGATCTCCCACTGAGCTACATCCCTCCTAGCCATAGAAAATTGGAATATAAGAAATTTAAATTATACTATTGCCTGATTCAGCAGTGTGCTTCTCGGGGATCTCCTTGGAACTAGAAGACACCCTGAAATAGTCCTCATCTCCCTTTTTGTGCTCCCACCATTTATGTGCTTGTCTTTTGCCCCTGCTGTTATTTTAGGGATTGTGTTTAACTCATTCTTGTGTCCCTCATTCATTGTGCCAAACAGCAGACGTGCACTAAGCATTTTGAAATAAACAGGCTGGTGCTGTGGGCTGTGTGTGTGCTCTTTATGGGACCCTGATGAAGCATTGCCTGCAGATTCTATCTAGAAGGGCAAATAGACAGTTAGTGGCTGAGTGAGCGAGAGCATGCTTGTTATCCCTGTACTGGGGAGGCTGAGACAGGAAGAGTGCTGGTTCAAGGCCAGTACGCAGTAATTTGGTGAGACTCTTGTTTCAAAACAAAAAATAAAATAGGACTGGGGTTGTAGCTCAGAGGTAGAACTCCTCTGGGCTCAGTCCCCCATACCACCAAAAGAAAAGGCCAAAAATGATACCTTTTTTAAAAAATTTGGTTTTCTTTCTCTTAGTGCCTTAGAAAATTATAACTGAGTTTTGTGAACTTGTTAGTTTTAATCTTCTTGTTTCAGTGAGAAGTATGCTGTTTTTTGTGTAAATAAACTTGTTTCCTACAACAGGTACAGTGTAGATCTGCGGAGACCAGAGAAACCACACAGTCAGGCCCTGTGGCTCCCACGGAGGGGAAACCTGTAGACAGCGCGGAGCTGGACAGTGAGTTGGTCACTGGAACTGGCGACACAGAAATAACTCCAACAACTGAGAATTTAGAGAATAGTGAAAACAAGAAAGATGGTGTGTGTGGGTAAGGAAAAGAGCTGTTGTCTGATCCTGACCATCTGGTGTCTTCATAGGTCCTTGGATAAGCTGGCCCCGGAGCCTTTGCTGGGAGGTTTTGCTCGGGGTGTGGTATGAGTGCAAGGCACACGCCGGTCCTGGCATGCGGGTGCGAGGCACACGCCGATCCTGGCGTGCATGTGTGTGAGTGCTGCACAGCTTAGGAGACCTTCACATCTGCTTGCCGCTCAGGTCACCTGTGCAGAAACCTGCTACATAGAACGGGGGCAAGCCTCGGTGGGAAAGGCACAGTGTGTTTTTGGTGTTGAACGTTACTGCCCAGGGTACCCATTCACTTACCTCAGCCTGATTCCCTTCTTAGCCCTCCTCCATCAAAGAAAATGAAGTTATTTGGATTTAAAGAAGATCCGTTTGTTTTCATTCCCGAAGATGACCCGTTATTTCCACCAATTGAGTAAGGATTCATTCAGCCTGTTTAATTCTTCATTCTTCATTTGAAGAAATTTACTGCAGAGGATAAATGTACAACTGGTCATGCTTAGCCGTTCACTGGTGTGAATGTTCACTAGCGTGGTTACTCATACTGAGTTTTGGGTGGCTGGCCCTTCGTGTACATTTGTAAAGTCTCTTGAGAGCTCACATGTGTCAGTATCTCAGGTCCTTGTCACTGGATTAGCAGTTGAGGTAGGGACGCTGCCCGGGTTAACTTAAGCCTGTGACCTGGTGGTATCTCCAACACTGCCTGGCAGTTCCAGGGGAAAGTGGATGGAGTTTAGCAGTGGGAGTTCAGAGCAGAACTCAGAGGTGCTTAATGTTACTCCATTGCGGTTGTAGACGTTGAGTGCCGCAGGGGAGGGAGGAGGTGTGTAGAGACAGTACTGAGTTTTGCACTCAGCTCATATAAACAGCATTATTTTGTTCGCAGGAAATTTTATGCTTTGGATCCTTCGTTCCCAAGGATGAATTTGTTAACTCGGACTACAGAAGGGAAGAAAAGGCAGCTTTACATGGTTTCTAAGGAGCTGAGGAATGTGCTGCTCAACAACAGCGAAAGGATGAAGGTAGAGCCGTGTGGCAGCAAGGGCGGGCGTTGCACGGCCACATGCTCCACTGGGGGAGCAGGGCCCGGTCCAGCCACGTCTTCCCGGAGCTGGTCCTCCCAGGGGAGCGGCTCTGGCTGCTGCTCCTGGGGCCTTTGTGCTTTGTTCCGGTGCAGTCTTCCTTGCCGTTTGAGATCTGTTTTTGTTTGCTTTCCTGGTGCGTTTCCCCCGCCTGTTCTAGTGCAGCAGATCGTTAGGCGTGCTCCGGGAGCACTGCTCGCGCGATCTGCCTTGTTCACGCTCCTCTCTGGGTGTCTGCTGGGTGGTCGGGCCACGCGACACGTGACAGCTCCTTTTCTTGACGGCCAGTGGAATGTGTGCTGCCCTACTCTCGTGTCTTCAAAGTGTTTTAGTTTCTGCTCTGGTAATTATTTGTCACAAGCTGAGTACACAGAAGCCACTCACAACTGTTGGTCGGTCTTGAAAACCTGTGGTAGTGAGATGGCCGTCCTTCCCTCGCCTTCAGCAGCTGCTCACACACAGCCTCGCCACTTCATAGTAGAAGGGATTTGATTCTCCTGATTTTTGTCTGTGTGTTTCATCTAATTTTTTTACTTTCAGGTTATTAACACAGGGATAAAAGTCTGGTGTCGAAATAACAGTGGTGAAGAGTTTGACTGTGCTTTCCGGCTGGCACAGGAGGTAATTCTGGAAGTCCTAGCCTCGGCTGCGTGTTAAGCAGTTGGGCGTGAGGGGCTCTGTCCAGGCCGCGGGGTCTGAATGGCTGGGGCCCTGGCCACTGCAGGTTGTTGAGCTCCTCCGGGATGCGGGCTTCCTCCTGCGGGCCCCCCACCCGAGGGGGGCTGTGGTAAGGGCAGACGCCATATACGGGCCCCACCAGTGGTGATTGCTGCTGTTGCTGTATGGCATCCAGGTGACTGGTGATCGCTCTCTTTATTCCCACAGGGAATATATACATTGTATCCATTTATTAATTCAAGAATTATTACCGTATCAATGGAAGATGTTAAGATATTGTTGACCCAGGAAAATCCATTTTTTAGAAAACTCAGCAGTGAGACCTACAGTCAAGCCAAGGACTTGGGTAAGCAGATTGAATTGAGTACAGGCATGAATCGTATTATCTTTGTAAGCATAGCAAAAATATAGGCTTTTCTGCTTTTTTGGTATATTTCTCAATCACATATTTTTTAATATAGTAGTCCTCTTTATCCATGGGTTCCACACCCTCGGATTCAACCAGTCATGGATTGAAAATATTCAAGGAAAAAAAATTGTGTTTGTACTGAACATTGTACAGACTTTGTCAGTGTTCACTAAGCAGTACAGTGCAACAACTATTTACATAGCTTTTACATTGTATTAGGAATTACAGGTAGTCTAGAGATGACAAAGGACATGGGAGGATGAGTGTGGGTTCTGTGGGAATACCATGCCACTGTTTATAAAGGACTTGAGCAGCCAAGCTTCGGGTATCTGCTGAGGGTCCTAGAATCCACCACCTATGTATACAAGAGACTGTGCATTGAGGCACTCTTTACACTGACTGTGTTGATTTCCAGAGAGCTTTGTAGACGCCTTCCACAATGTTACATGTCAAGGCCATCTTTGGGGGGTTGCTCTGCTCCCCCGGCCCTGGTGGAGCACCTAGGCTGCCCAGCAGCCTGCACTGGTCTATGAGGTATTTGGGGCTGGTCCTGAGCCACCCCTGGGAGGCAGCTTGCTGAGCTGGAGTGCCGTGCCGTGCCAGCCGCCAGCGCTCCTCACCTGCTGGTCAGCAGGCGGCCAGGGGCCACGTCCCGGTGCTTGAGTTCACCTGCGTTCCGAGACAAACAGAACCGACTAGCAAGGTGTCTCGGCCAGCCTTGTTAAAGTGAACTACTGCCGTCTGGCCAGCAGTTTTGCTGTTCTGCTAGCCAGCCAGGATGGATTGATTATTGGTTGCATTGTTGCTTTTATATTTCATAAACGTCCACTTCGGAGCACTCTACTGGCATTTCCTGAAGTGGGAAAGTCACTTTGCAGAACTTTTCTAATTGTGTTCCCCTTTGTTTCCATTCTTGTTTGTAACTGGCTGTTCGGTGTGCCTGGCTCCATTTGGTGAAACAATCAGTCCTTGCAGTTGTCTAATCCTCTGACTGGTGACTACAGGCTGCGGACTGTGAAGTCCTGCCTCCACTGCCTCCTACTCTCCTCAGGCAAGAGCCAGACTTGAGAGATTAGTTTAAAGGAGGGAACTGTTTGTACTTGTCCTTTTTAATCCTACATAGGCATGATCGCAGTATCATTTCTTAACCATTTTTATGTGTTATTTCATGCTGCTCCTAGGAGTAAGCTGTAATTCATTTTATCTTGAATTTTGAGAATGAGCCAGTGCTGATCCCGCTTCCCTTCTCCTGAGAGGGACTTGCCGAGCGGCTCAGCCTCAGGCCTGTGCCCCCCTTGTCCCTGCTACATCCTGCGGGCTCAGCTTAGCTGCATGGATTCAGGGGCCTTTGCTCCATCTGGGTCCTTCTAAGCAAGAGAAGACTATTCTCTTTCCTCAAAACAACACAACACATAAACGTGTTCCACAGTTGTGTCCACTAACTAGAGAACTTGGCAAATGTGTGTGTCTTTCTCTTCCAGCAAAGGGAAGTGTCGTGCTGAAGTATGAACCAGACTCTACGTAAGTCAGTGCGCACCTTGCCGTTGGATGATGTGTGTGTGTGTGTGTGTGTGTGTGTGTGTAGGAATGGTGGGAACCTTCATGACTGTAGCAGCCTTCTTAATAATGTTCCACTGATAGTAGGATTGTGAAAACCTCAGAACTGAGACATTTTTCTTGTAGATCATTATGAAGGTACTTCTTTATAGGACAGTTAGCACAGGCCAGGTGTATTTATGGAGAATAAGATGCTTAGTACTTACTCTCTGTGCATTAGGAATTAATTCTGACTTCTCTAGACAGCTAGCATTACATGGTTATGTGGGGTTGGCTGGTGTGTGAGGTCCTGCTACACTGCAGGCTTATTCCAGCGCTGATTGAGACAGGCTGAGCCCCCTGTGGCTCACATTTCCTGTCTCCTGGGACCACTGTTGTGACATTATGCATTCACTATTCCTGCCTCTGGCAGGGTAGATCTCAGTATCAGCAGCATTTGCCAGTTGAGGAACATGGAGAGTTAGGTGCCTTGCCCAGAGCTCCTCAGCTGAAGAGTGGCAGAATCCGGACCTCGCCCATGGCAGCCACCTCTGTAAAATAAAATGCCATTCCAAGAGGAGGAGTGAAGTGGGGCAGGGCACTGAGGGGGTTGGGGAGTACAGGTTTCTGGGCAGTCAGCCTTGGGTAGAGGTGAGCAGGTGGGGCCGCCAGGGAGGAAGGGAGAGGCCGGGTGGACCTGGGTTTAGACTGGCTGGCTGCCGTGTGGGCGTGGACGGGGGCATGGAGGTGTACATGAGGGAGGTTAGTGGGAGGAGGGGAGGATGTGGGGTGGGCGGGAACAGTAGCCAGCAGTCGGCTGGGAGGTGGGTCAGGTGACTGGGGGTGGATGCTGGTGGCCTCCTCTCCTGCTAGGGCCCTGTTTGAAGTAGTTGAACATTTGTCGTCTCCAAGAATGGGAACTAAGGGAGAAATAACACAATCTGAGGTGCGTGAAAAAGGGCGTGGAAACACGGCTCTGGAGAGAGGGTTAGGAATTCAGGGTTGGCAGTGTGGGGAAAGTGTGGTGGGTTGGGAGAAAGTGAAAAGGAGAGCTGTCAGGCGCACACAGGCTGATGGCAAGACCGTGGAAACAGGCCCACACTTTGTCCTGAGTGGTGGGGGTTCTTTAACAGAAGTTTGGATAAAGACTCAGACAACAGCGGTAGCAGGTAGCCCATATAGAGAACACTGGGAGTTTTTTGGTACTGGGGATTGAACCCAGGGTGTTCTGCCTCCCAGCCAACCTTTTTTTTTTTTTTTTGGTACTGGGGATTGGCATTCTACCTCTGAGCACACCCCCAGCCCTATTTTTTATTCTTTATTTTGAAACAGGGTCTCACTAAGTAGCTGAGGCTGGCCCCGAACCCGGATCCTCCGGTCTCAGCCTCCCAAGTACTGGGATTATAGGCATGCTCCACCATGCCCAGCAGGAACGTTGGGGTATTTTAAGGTCTGGATTCACTTTTCCACATACACATACTAGTGTCCGCTAGTTGAAGTACACAGGTGAAAAGACAGCTTAAGGGATTTTTGTTGTTGTTAAGAAATGGGAGTTTGGGAATTTTTTGTAATTTCCTCTCATTTTTTTGTCAATTTACTACCCATGCTTTACACTAGGAAACATGGAAAGGCATTGATGCTGTTCCTCTTTTAGTGTTTGTTTTTGTTCAGGCGCTTTTCCTTTTCTGCCCCTCCCCCCATAGTCGACATCCTCTAAGGACCTTCCTCAGCCTGCGTGCTGATGCCTGGCATGTGTTCATTACCCGTACACGCAGTTCTGGATTAGAGGCCGCCCTCTGGGTGAGGGGTTTGAGGTCATGGTGGCCGCTGGGGAGGCGGTGACACTGGTGACACTGGCGGCTGGAGCAGCAGTGTGCCTGAGGGGTGAGGGACCACAGTTGAAGCACTGTCGGGAAGGAGCGGGCGTCCTGGTCTCTGGCCTGGCTCCGCCACCGGCTGACTGGCTGCAGTTTGTTTTCTCACACCGCCGTGAGGTGAGCTGAAAGCAGGAGGCGAGGCGCTTCTTACTCATGGGGACACCATGCAGGGAGGACTTGAGACTCGAGGAGGAGGAAGGATGTAGGGTTCCAGCACCGACACTGTCTGTGACGGCTGCAGAGCTGTGGTTGTTGCACGGACCACTCAGGTGAACTTGTGCAGGGCAAGAAGAGGAGGCTGGTCTCCTTCAAGACCTGCTATAGCGCCACAGGCCACACATCCCCCCAGCCCCCACTGTTTGCGGGTATTCTTTGTTTTAGGATGCAGTTATGAGAATGATTATTTACCTGAAGCCGTCTTTGTTTGTAGGAATCCAGATGCTCTGCAGTGTCCCATTGTGCTGTGCGGATGGCGAGGAAAGGCCTCAATTCGAACTTTTGTGCCCAAAAATGAACGGCTTCATTATCTCAGGATGATGGGGCTGGAGGTGTTGGGAGAAAAGAAGAAAGAGGGGGTCATTCTAACCAATGAGACTGCAGCCAGCTCTGAGCAGCTGGAAGACGAGGCCGGGGAGGAACTGAGAGCAGAGGAGGCTGGCAGCCTGGACGCTAGCCCAGACTGTGACCCGGCTGCGGCCGAGCCGCCCCGGTGAGGACACCGGCATGCTGGACTGGACTCTGCCGTCCCTTGGTATCAGAAACCAAATCCAGAACTTCCTCGGAGCTGTAAAGTATGTATTTTTGCAAACTGGAAATGGAGGGGTGATAGGAGCAGTCTGGGAGGGTCAGTACTACTTTGCGTGGAGTTATGAGAACGTGTTTCTGAGCGCCTAGGAGTCGCGCTCTCTGCTGTGTTCTTTGGCAGAGCTGGGTTGAGTGTCTGTTGCTGTAACAGATTTTCACCTTTCTGTTAAGAAAGAAGGCTGCCCTTAATTTCCTTCTTTATGCCTGTATTGGTCTTTTTAAATTATTATTTATAGGGAGAATCTACAGCTCCTTAGGATCTTGGGAAACTGCTGTAAGCTTTGATGGTGGGCTGAGGGTGCACCTCTGTGGTGCACACTGACCTGCAGTGGAGTCGGTATCTGAGGTGACTTCTGTGCCTTCTATAATAAAGGGTGAATAAACTCAGAGGAAGTGCTCTGTTATGAATTTGATGCTAATTATGGGGGGCTTTTATGTGCTTTTATTCAGTGGGGTGCTTCGCAGTTTTATTTTTAAATGGGGTTGGGGATCCTCGGAATGTTTAAATAAAGAGCTATTAATAATAATGTGTCCAGGCGTGTGGCTCTTGTTTCTGCTCTCACGAGGCAGGAAAAACAAACTTTTACTTTTGGCTAAATGGAAGTGTTGGAATGAAAGCTCTCTTAGCTGGTAGAAGAAATGTTAGCGTGCAGGCTGCTGCAGCGGTCAGTGTCTCCACACAGCTGCAGGACAGACAGGGACTGGGTGGCACTGGTGGGGCAGAAGCTGCTAACCTGTCACTCTTACTGGTGGGTTGAGTGCCACGATACAGCTTATCAAGGTGGCGTTTCAGTTTGGGAAATACGAGAGTCGAGTTGGGTGGAGAGGCTTTGTGTCCCTGTCACCCGGCTCAGCAGTTACCAGCAGGACCTACCTTATCACTCCCTTGCTTGCCCCCGTCACAGCGTTCCACCTGTGGATGTTTGCAAAGAGAAGGAACCTCCGGGGGTAACCTCACACCTGAGAGGAGCCGTTCCTCAGGTCAGATGGCTTAACATTCAGAATTGTTGGCTGACCTCGTTTTCTACTGGTGTGTACAAACACGGGCCAGGTGTTACACTCGGTGGATTTGTCTCCTGAGTCTCTTAAAATACTTTCAAACTCAAGTGTGAAGAGCCCGTTTACCCTTCACCTAAGTTCTCCAGGGGAGAAGTCCCACGTTCACAGTAGCATTTTTCTTGCTGGCGTGAGTGTAACCCACTTTTTTCCTGAACGATTTGAGTAAGTTGCAGGTATGTTCCATTAGTCCTTACTAGTCAGCCAGCGCCTCTTCCCTAAAACAGAGGCCTTGCCTGCGGGCAGGACACTGAGGAGCCATCCCCGCGAGCCCGCAGGTCAGTGCCCGGCGCCTCCCCAGCGCGCCTCAATCTAGACGGGTTCCCCATGTCTGGTGAGACAGCTGTGGGCGACAGGTCGGTACTCTGGAGCACTCTTCATTTGGGGTTTCTCTCCGTGCCTTTCTGGCGGGAGCACGTGCCAGAACGCGGTGCTGTTCGCTGTGGCAGGAGGCCGCCTTGTTGGTTGTCTCCTTAGTGATGGAAGTGTCACTGATGGGGTGGTTTCTGCCCACCCGACTGCTCCTCTGAACGTTAGTATTCTGCAGGGAGATATTTCAAGACTGCTTTTATTTCTGTTCCTCATCAAACCTACGAGCTTTAGCATCTCAGTACATTTTGCCTTAACCAGTTTCTACTATGATAACTGCAAAATGACAATTTTCCACTTTTCTTCTATATTATTAGTTTGCATTTTGCATAAATTAAGATTCTTCCCTCTCCCCTATTTATTTCTTTATATCTCTATGGATGTAAGGATTCTACCTAATGAAATCTGTTCTAATCTGTGACTGACATTTATTTTGATGCTCAAATTGCCCCGGAATTGGCCAGTGGGAGCTGCTTCCAGTTGATTCCAATGTCCTGCCTGCCCCATCTTTCTGCTTTCTGACAAACAAGAAAGACCCTGAGTGGCCCCAAGGGCCCCAGCTTCTTTTAATGGATCCTGGCAGTTAGAAACTAAGACCTAGTAGTAGGTGTGTTCAGTGATAGTGAGCTGTCACTTCCTAGAGATCATGTCAGCAGACAGAACTTGCCTAGAGACCCTTGCCGGCCCAGTCCTTGGACTGGGTGCCATGGGGCTGTAGTGAGTTGGTGACCATCTTCAAACTGTGCTTCCTTTGGCTTCCAGGAAATTGGGGCAGTTTAAAAAGCAAGAAAAAGATGTTCTTAACATGAATACTTGTAATGAGTTTTTCCCCCCGCTTTTTTTTTGTGTGCGTGTGCTATGGATTGAACCCAGGGCAGTCTACCTTCGAGCTACAACCCCAGCTCTATTTTTTATTTGGAAACAGGCTCTCCCTAAGTTGATGTGAGCCTCACTGAATTGCTGAAGCAGGCTTCTAACCTGCAATCCTCCTGTCTCAGCCTTCCAAGTACTAAGATTACAGGCGTGTGCCACCACACCCAGCTCTAATTTCAATCAACAGTTTGGTGAGGGTCTTAAACCCAAAGAGCATAATGCAGAAGAAAAGACATCTGGCCGAAGAAGAATTTCTGGTCCCTACACAGGCAAGCGTGGCTTGCTGGGGCCATCATTAATATAGCCTCCTGGATTGGGAATAGCGGTCCCCTTGCTGAGGGTGGGGTATGAGGGGGACAGACTTCACTTACCATCTGTTCCCTTTGAACCTATATTGGGAAGATGAATGAAATGTATTCCCTAGCAAAAGAATGGCACGTATTTAACCACTTTGCAGACAGGCAGACGTGTGAAATGATCTGTCTGCAGAGTCACTGGGTAGAACGTGTGTAACAGCAGAAAGACCCTCAGTGTCTGTGATGTGGGCTCTGGCCACACCGTAGCGCAGGGTCACCAAGTGTGGCGCTGCAGCCATCGGGTGGAGGAGCAGTTTGCTGTTCTAGAATCAGGACCCCCAAGAAAGCAGCGGTGCAGAGAAGTGTGTGCCCTTCGCTGCCATGGTGTAAAGGAAGAAATCGCACGCCCCTTTGGATTCGCATAAAATAACTAGGAGCATACGGGATGGCAATACTGGCTTGCCTCTGCGGAGGGGATGTACCTGGGTTTGAGGCCAAGATGAGGAAAGAGGTTTTAATATTGAGCAACGGTCTTAGACCTATGCAATGAGCCATTAAGTGAATGATGAATAAATACACGACGTACACGAGATAGCCGTGTACTACGTGACGCACATGAGATAGCCGTGCAACACGTGACACACACGAGATAGCTGTGCAACACGTGACGCACGCGAGATAGCTGTGCAACATGTGACGCACATGAGATAGCTGTGCACTACGTGACGCGCACGAGATAGCTGTGCACTACGTGACGCGCACGAGATAGCCGTGTACTACGTGACACGCACGAGATAGCTGTGCACTACATGACGCGCACGAGATAGCCGTGTACTACGTGACATGCACGAGATAGCTGTGCAACACGTGACACACACGAGATAGCAATGCAACACGTGACGCATGCGAGATAGCTGTGCACTACGTAATGCACAAGAGATAACTGCACTACGTGACATGCATGAGATAGCCGTGCACTACGTGATGCACACAAGATAGCTGTGCACTACATGATGTGCAAGAGAGATAGCTGTGCACTATGTGACGCGCAAGAGAGTCCAGAGGGCAAAGCCCTCAGTGGCGTCCAGGACCTCTGAACATAGCTGGGTTTCCTAGTGGACGGAACTCCTCTTGGAGCACTCTCTGGAAGGTGCTGGGCTGTCGTCTGTTCTTGCTCACTTTAGGGAACGCTGAGTACCTGCTGTGGAGGTTGAGGGCACTGCTCCTGTGCTGCTGCCACTGTGGCCTTCTGCGGGCCTGGGCTCATGCCCTTCTGCATTCTGTGTGTGGCTGTGCCTGGTGACTTTGTTCTAATGCATGATGACAACTGATGGGCGTGACTTCCAAGTTGAGGGTATAGAAGACTGGTTTCCGTCTTGCTGACTCCCTCTTCCTGTGTCGGGTCCTAAGACCACCCAAGGGTGTAGTGATTCTCCAGGACTCAGCAGCTTATCGCCCTCACAGCAATGATTTACCACAGTGGAAGACTTGCCAGGGTAGCAGAGGGAAAGACGCATGGCAGTGTCCAGAAGAAACCAGGTATGAGCGTCTGAGAGTCCTCTCCCCAGGGAGTCACAGACGCTCACTCCATGCAGGGAGTTGTGACAACATGTAAAACGTCTCGGGAGGCTCAGTGCAGTGCCAGGGTCTAAACTGGACATGCAGGCGCCTTCTCTGGCACATCCAAAATTCCAGACTCCACAAAGAGGAAAGGGTGCTCAGCACACCGTGTGCGAACAGTTGAGGCACAGCAAAGCACGCTTACAGTTGGGGTGACGAGGACACCTGAAATCCAGGTTCCCAGGTGCCAGCCTAGGGCCAGCGCGCTCGCAGGCCTCTCCGAGGAGAGCGGTCTCAGGCCGCTGCGTGCGCTGCGCACCCGCCTTCCTGCGTTGAGGCAAGATGCCCTGTGGAGAGGCTCCGGTGAGGCCCCCAGTCCGACAACCCTGTGAAGGAAGGAGCTGGTGGCGGATCCTGTCCCAGCTGAGCAGGGAGGTGACTCCCCCCTTGAGAGACCAGGAAGCGGAAGACCAGCTGAGCCACGTGAGCGGTCCTGACTGCAGAAACAGAGACAATTGTTTCAAGCCACTAGGTTCTGGGGTGATTTGTTAGAAGCCATCACTAACTGATACAGTTGCTTACTTCCTGGTTGACTCTGGGCCTCCATTTCCTCATCTGTAGAATGGGCACAGTGCCAGTCCCACCTGATGAGGCCTGGGTTAGTGACAGAAGCACCTGGCAGGAAGTGTTTCAGGGTGGGGGCTGACTTGAGATAGGATTTGCTGAGATGATCCATTTACTGATAATCATTGGCTTCTCTCTGCTATCCCTTTGATTGGGACACCAAAGATGGGTGGGTGAAGTATTTGGGACTTTAATCGTCTTCTTGGCTCACATCCTGCCACCAGTCTTCAGTTCTCGCAGTGACTGATGTCGTCAGTCATTGAATCAAAGTCCTTCGAGTGAAATAGCGACCAGGTTCACATATTCTTGTTCTAAATTCTTGTTATCTGCCAGGGAGGGGACATTTCCTCACACTTCTGAGCTGTCAGTGGCAGAGCAGCCCAGGAGCTGGAAGCAGCAGGTTGCAGGAATTGTGTAACAACCCCATTTAAGTATCACACAGTTAATTTCTACCATCTACTCGTCCATCCTTAAAGCTAAACTTTCACAGTGAAGGTTATTTTATACTAGTAAGTGAAAAACTAATAAAAACTAGTAATCAAGCCAGATGTGGTGGCACACGCTTGTAATCCTAGTATTTGGGAGGCTAAGACAGGAGGATCACAGGTTCACGGCCAGCGACTTAGGCCCTCTTCAACTTAGTGAGACCCTGTTTCAAAATAAGAAATAAAATAGGGCTGGGGGTGTAGCTCTGAGGTAGAATGCCCTTGAGTTCAATCCCAGCACCAAAAAAAA
>PVJS01007913.1:43292-54777 GCA_004027185.1 Glis glis
AAAAAAAAAAAAAAAAAAAAAAAGGAACTAGAAGCCATTGGCCCTGCATTGAAAGTCTCCAGGGACCTGGGAACTGATTTGTGTTCTAATTAGGTCATTGATGAGACTGTTGTTGTTGTCAGGAGAATGACCGCTTTTTAAAAGAAAAAACAACCCAAAATTCAAACAATGACAGTTATAAAATGATAGTGTGCACCAGTGGGACACACCAGAACCAGCACTGCCATCCAGAAGCCTCCGCACGGCTCGCATGTCCCATGATCAGCGTTGCACCGCTGGCGTGTGTGGGGACCTGTTGGACACGTCAGTCTTTGGAGAAGTTGGGCCCCCGGGAAACAGACTGCTGGAGATCTGCATGCAGGATGTTCGGATCAGGGCCCCGGGCTGTGAAGGAAGCAGCGTGGAGTGGATGTGGCACAGGGACCGAGGGGATGTGTTACTGCAGGCCAAAGCCTCAGTGGGTCCCCAGCGAGTTCTGGAGCTGGGATGACTTTGTAGAGTCGGGATGAGGGGACCAGGCCTTCATACCCCACCATCAACCAGTCATGAGGTGTAGCTGCCCTGCTTAGGGCGGCTCCCCAGAGTGACCCAGCTGAGAGCTTGGGCTCCCGAACACTGGTGGCTGGGAGGGGACAGCCTTGACCCCACTCCTGCATCCCTTCCACCATTCAATAGGTTCCTTCACGCATGGCTGAATGATGATTAGCACCAGAAATAGGAAGCATGATTCCCGGACCACTGGAGGGAAAAAAGTTAACAAAATTGCCTTGGTCTAAGGTCTAAGGAAAGAAAGTAAAGGGGGAAAAGGATAGAAACAGGAAGAAAACCATAAACAAAATGCAAAACAGCTCAAAAAACTAAAACTAGACCGATGCAAGCAAGTGCTAATGTAAAATGCAGGTGTGGATATGGTATTTTAATTGTATTTTCAATAGCCAAATATTCGCACAGTTCAATATTTGAAGTTCACATAAATAAACGCCTCCCTCCCACGCCTTGGCCCCGCCTCCCTGCCCCTCCAAGGAGGCACCAGCGTCAGCAATGGCCAGCCTGTCCTTACAGATGGGCTGTGCAGAGGCAGAAAAGGGCGGAAGACTCTCCCCTTTCTACAGCTATTGGCATACAGAACGTCTGTCCCAGGCTTTGTTTTTACTTGACAACAGACCTTAGCGAGGACTTCCTATCCGTGCATGAGGAGCTTCATCCTTCCTTAGCGGGACAGAGGATCCCTCACTCAACCAGACCCTCTGAGGAGACATTTGGGCCGTTTCCAACCTGTTACTGTTCCAGAAGCCTGCAATGAATAATGCTGAACCTTTCATTTCAAATACTGCACACGTGTAGGTTGGAATAAATGTCTAGAAATACTATTTATTGGTCAGGGAGCATCTGCGTTTTAAATGATAGGTATTAGGTGTGTTGATATGAATTTAAAATAAAATTCATGGCAAGACACAGTACATGGGGAAAACAAGGAAACTATATTTTATAAACCTACCAAAACATAACAGCCTTCAACCTTAAAGCACTTTATAACAAAATGTTGAAAAAAGCAAAAATTACCAATGTAAGAAGAAATTAACAAATCCAGTGATAAGATTTAACAATAGCATCTGTTGGAAATTGGTAAGTAAATCAGAAAATAGGGATTTGATTATCAATTAGCAAGCTTCAGTAAAAACAAAGTCATGAAATAGAATCCATGCTCAGTAGGGTGCGATCAATAATTCAAAAACTTATTTCTTCTCTTGAAATAGACAAGCCTTTGGTAACTGCTCAATAAAAAAGAGAAGGGTATTACATTACTGACTCGTAAGCTGGCAGGAACACACTAAATCTACTTTCACACCACTGGGTTTGAAGGTGTAGAAGAAATAACAATATCCAGGTAAACACAAGTTTGTTCCAAGAGAAAAGCATCGGTAGGAATAGTAACCACGAGAACAGTTGGATCGGAACAGGCAGTGCTTGTCCGGGGCGTCCTCCACTTGGGGCGGCTCCCTGCCTGGATCCCCTGGCTTAGCATCTCGTTTCAACGTGGAGACTTGCTTTGAGGTGGGACACTGGGTCCACTCAAGTTGTTAAAACACTATAAACAGTGGCTTGCGGTCAACAAACACTCGTTTCTCAGTTCTTGGAAGCTGGAAGTCAGGTCGAGGTGCCTGCACGTCCCCTCTTGTGAGGGCTGCTTTCAGTTCACAGATGGTGACTTCTTGCAGTGTCCTCAGCCGTGGAAAGGCCAGGCACGCCGAAGGCTGGGCTTGCCCCTTGGACGCAGTGTGACTTTCCTGGGGGCTTTCAGATGCAGCATCTAACTTTATTTTCACCCAAGTCCTGTGAGATGTCCCCAGCAAGGCGTTTTCATCCCTCTCCAGAGGGAATCGGCCATTGCAGGACTGATTTACAAGGCAGCTCAGGAAGAAATCAAAGTTGCCTGATTCTTGGGCCCCAATTTTTCTACCAAAATGAAGAAACCATTAGAGGAAAGTTGAGGGAGAGGAGGTAATAGGGACATTCCAAGCAAGGGAAACTCCTCATCCCACCCTGCCTACCTCCAGCGCCCATGTGGCCCACCCACTGGACAGGGTGGCTCCACCCACTCTTCTGGCATCCCAGCCCAGGCCCAGCCATACTGGGGGGCCTTCTGCCGCTGAGCCAAGGACTTTGCCCATAGGTTCTTGTGTGCCTAGAAGGGCTCTTCCCCCACCCACCCTACACACCCAAATCCCTTTGCTGGGTTCCTAGTCGCTCAGTCCCTTCCCCTCTTGCCCCCCTCCCCCCTTTTTTTGAAGCATGATCCTAAGGCAGAAATCCTTGATCATGGTAACAGAAATAAGGGTGTCTCCCATCACCACTGTGAAGTACAGGCTACACTGAGCCCTCCAGCAGCCTGGAGAATGAGGCACTGTTGCTTCCCACCCTTGGCCTTCCAGGCCACCAAGGCCAGGCAGAGAGGCCTGGACCCAAGAGTCAGTGATTAGTGAGCCTCATGGAATCCTTTGCTCATCTTCTGTCTTCTTCCAGGGGAAGTCCACTGAGGTCTGGGCTGGAAAGGACTCGCTAAGTAGCTCCAGGCCATGGACTAGGGCAACTAGGCTTCCTGCATTAGCTCCCCTCCTTTCTCCCCTTCTCTCTCTCCTGTCTTCCACGGCCCCCTGTAGCTGGCAGCCTTGTTCAATGGCCTTTCCCTGGAGTGGCTCGCTGGGTAATCACACGAATTCTAAAATTAATGCATCATTATGATATACCATGTATGTATATGCAGATGATAAAATCCAGGGATATGAGACAGGCCCCTAAGTCCCTGCTGAAATCTGTGGTTGCTAGACTCCAGGAGCGGTGGGGCGTGGGGGTGGCGGGGAGGGGCTTTCTTCCTCAGGGGAGAGACTCCTGTGGTCTATGGAGGTACAGTTTTTAAAGCATGTTTGTTCAGCATTACGAATATAATTTCTACATTTGGAAGATGAAACTAAACACACAAAAATAATATATACTGCAGAAAATTAAGCTCATCAGAATTTTTTGGCTCACTTCCTCCGGTGGGGGATGCCTCCCCCGCGCAGTGTATCGAAGTCGGGGTGACAGTGTGGTAGGGTGCCCTTTCAGCCAAGAGGTTTCCAAAAGCCCAGACACTCCGGGCTGTGGGGCCAGAAGGCCAGGGCTGGCTGCGACGGCCAGGGCGCCCCGCGCGCGGGGAGGGCAAAGGCACCGAGGGTCTTTGCGAGCTGCGGGGCTTTGTCCCACGATTTCCCCGTAGCTTTCGTCCTCCAAATCAGCAAGAATTGGCGGCAGGTAACTGGCGGTTCTTCAACACCCGCCTTCATTACCCCCGCCGCCACGGTTGGGAGCGCGGCGCACCTGTCCCGGGAGGATGCCGGATCGAAAAGGCCTGAGGTCGGTGTCCGGGCGCTGCGCTCTGGACCTGCCGCCCGGTGCCGCCGCGACCTTCCCGCGCGCTCCAGGCGGCGCTCGCTCCCGCCTCTGTCCCGGGTCCCAGTCGCCTGGAGCAGGGGCCGGTGCATGGGGGCGCACGCTGTGACCCGCGAGAGGCTGGCGCCCGGGAAGGCGGGGTCCTTCTTGGAGGTATCCGGTGGGGCAGCCTGGGTGCTGCGGCCTCCCGGCGGGAGTGAGGACCCAGCTCGGCCCGAGATGCTCCGTTCTAGTCTGGGAGGCCGCACCGGTGTGCCGACTTTCCACCTGCTCCGCAGCCGGCTGCAGGCACCTCATGTACCGTGAGTTATGACAGATCAGAACAACCCCAGGTCCGCGATGCCATCTGAACGAGCCTCTGCCCTTACTGCTCCTTCACCGGGTACTCCGCGCCGGCTTCCCCAGCGCCGGCCTGTGCCCTCTCTGGGCCGGAGTTAGGGTGCCCTCGGAGTCCGGCCAGGAGTTGCTGCGTCTAGCAGAAGAGGCCTCGCAGGTGAAACCATTTGAGAGAGGGCACCAAAGGGTTAGCGCGGGTTGCCCTTTAAGGCCTCGAGAAGTGAATGCCTCCCACGGGCTGGATCATGCATACAGAAGAGGAAGGAAACCCACCAAGCAAAGTCGATGAGGTAGAAGAAATGTTAGGCAGAAAGGAGACACTGGGAAGAAAAATATAGATTTAAAAATTTGAAAGTTCATAATCTAACTCCACCCTATAGGGTGTGATCAGTCAGGCAGAAGCCTTAATGAGTCCACACCCTTAATCACAATGGCTCCTCTCCACACCTGAGATGCAGACACCACTGCCTATCTGTTGCCAGGGAAACTGAGGACTAAGAGGAAGTCCTGCTCTCCATTGTGCGACCCTGCCTACCCCCTCCTATAAAAGAACTGCGAAAGTACACAGACTCTCTCTCTTGTTTGCTAGGATGGATGAATGCACGTAGAGAGACTCGCTCTCTGCTCTCCTTTTGAGATGGCCCCCAACCTCCTGTATCCCCACCTTTCTTAAATTAATTAAACCTTTGCCTTTTTCTTTTCTTTTTTTTTTTTTTTTTTTTTTTTTTGCAGTACCAGGGATTGAACCCAGGGGCTTCTACCTCCGCGCTACACCCCCGGCCCTATTTTTTATACTTTATTTTGAAACCGGGTCTCACGAAGTTGCAGAGGGCCTCACTAAGGAGAGAGAGAGAGAGAGAGAGAGAGAGAGAGGGCTGAGGCTGGCCTCGAACCCGGATCCTCCGGTCTTCACCTCCCAAAGTACTGGGATTACAAGCGTGCGCCACCACGCCTGGCACCTTTGCCTTTTTCTGATGACACGTGTTGAAATTCTTTTTCATCATGGAGGCCAAGGACCCACAGAATTAGCAATTAGCGTGTCTCCCCATGACAAAGTCAGCGAGCTTTCAACTCCCCCGGGGGCTTCTCTTAGATCAGTTAGGTGACTAGTAATCTAGGCACCTCTGAGCTGCAAACGAGCAATGATTAATCCTCAATGTCCAAAAAGAGCCACAGGCCCACTGTCGCCCTGCTACCTCTCCTGGGTGCTCAGGCCTCGGGCACCTTGGTCTTGCTTCGTGTGGCCCGCTTCTTTCTGAGCTCTTAACCCCATGTGGTTACAGCGAAAGCCAAGCCAAGGGGGAGCTTTCAAGAACTCTCGCCCCTCTGCCCCTGCAAGGGGATTGGCAGGGAATTCATCGGCATCTCCAAATTCCTGCCAGAGCTCACAACCTCCAGCAGCGCATCATTTTGAAATCAGCTGAATTTCAGTTAGAAATGGGATTGTGAATATTATAAAGCAGAAGCAGCTGCTCCATTATCCTGAGCTCCCCAGAGAGGCATGGAGAGGAGGGGGGCCCTGTAGAATTTGGGGGAGACAAAGGGTGGGTTCCCTGGAGCCTATGCTCCCAATCAGCTGGCTGGATGACCTCAAGAGATAATGGTTACCCCATGGGGTCTCATTCTCTGCTAATCAGGGGGTGGGACCTACTGATCTTCATTTCCCTAGCAGCTTAGAAGATCAGTACTGTGGGTGGGGCCTAAGCAAGCTAACTGCAGCAGTTACATTTTATACAGCATGCGTGTGTGGAAGGGGGGCTGTGATTTTAAGTCTACTAATTTTTATAATCTTGGAGTGGGAAAGGTTTTTAAAAATATGACCCCAAACTCATAAAAGAAAAATTTTTCCTAACTACATCAAAATTTCCTGGTTGGGAAAGCCCCAGAACATTATCCAGGTAAAAGACAAATTGAAAAACATGCTAAATCAAGGGCCAATTTCTTTAATCAACAAAGAGCGCCTCCAAATTAAACAGAAAAAGGTCACCAAATAAACAGAGAAACAGACAACGCATGTAATCAGCCAATCAACACGTGAAAATGTGCTCACTCTTGTGTGAGCGTGCAAATTTAAACAATTCGTTTTCGTCCCCCTTACACTGTAGTGGCCGGAAACCCTGGCGCACCACTGGTGGATGCACACTGATGAAACCTCTCCGGGTGGCAGCTTTACAATACCCATCAAGTTCAAAAATGCTCATATCCTTTGATTTAGGAATTATGCTTCCAGGAACTTATCCAGCACTTGTTTTGGTCTGTGCGGGGGGCAGATGCACAGAGTTAATCACTGCCGCATTGAAGGAGCAAAGCATTGGAAACTACCCGCTAATGGGAATTTACTAAAGCCATTATCATATACCCACCAAATGGAGCCGTACTATGTGATTGCTGTGAGTAAGGCAGCTCTGTACTTACCGCTGTGTCTCTAGTATGTATCAGGAAGTGCAGAAATGCGGGGTGCAGAGTGGAAAAGAGCGTGGGGACGGGGGTGCCGGCCCTCCTTGCAGCCGGCCTCTGGGAGGACAGGTGACAGGCATGGGGCTTGTTACAGGGCTTGTCTCTGGTGCACTGGACATCAGAAGGGAACACGTCGTAGGCTTATTTTGGTACTAGGGATTGAACCCAGGGGCAATTTACCTCTGAGCTATACCCCAAGCCATTTATTTATTTATTTATTTGTTTGTTTTGTTTTCAGAAACAGGGTCTCACTAAGTTGCTGAGAGTTTCCCCTAAGTTGCTGATGTTGGTCTCAAACCTGTGATCCTCCTGTCTCAGCCTCCCAAGTACTGGGATTATAGGCATGCACCACCCTGCCCCGCTACATTGTATGCTTTTAAATGTTGTTCCATGCCTGTGTATGACTTGTTAAAAATAATAGAATGCTTAAAAACACTTAGACTAGTTCCTAGGACACAACGTTTCACGTGGCCAATTGGAAGGCGCCTTGCTGGAGCTTTTGCATTAGCGTCGGACAGACCCCTCCTTCGCTCGCGCCCCTGATGAAGAAGGCTTAGGGTTAAGGAAACATCTCTTCAAACTCTAGGTGGAGCAAGGACTGCCCATGCCCCACACCCACCCCGGGTGCCTGCATGTGGGTCTCAGGGTGGAGGATGGCCTGTGTGGTTGAGCTGGTTCCCTTGCTTTCTGGAGGGATGTTGGATGTACATGGTGAATCTGTGTCGTGTGTGTCAACGATGCCATTTGAGCTTTGTCACGCCAGGCCGAGGAGCACCCTGAGCCTGGCCTGGGCACGGATCAACACCGGCATTGGGGCTCATCTGCAGCTCCCTTGCAGCTTCGACTGGAGGTGTTGCCCACCTAATGCACAAGTGGCGCCTGCCCACCGAGCCCTGCAGGTTTTGAGAAGAGCTTGCCAACGTTCCCATTATGGCCGCCCTGGTGACACGAGGTCACTGGGAGGTGGTGTACCCTCAGGGTCTTTCTTCCTCTGCACCCTCAGAACTATTGGCGTAGGGAGTCTGGACAGCAGAGAACTCTCACACGGATCCTCCTGACTTAGCAAAAACTCCTACCAGGTGACAGGGACAGATGAAGGCACAGACGCCGCAGGCATTTTGCTATAATGCATTTCTAGAAACTGCTTTGGAAAGCAGGCCGCATTTCCCCAAGGAACTATGGGAATAATAGATGGTATAAAATAATGAGGAGCCACCTTTCATACCAAGGGCTTGGCGTCAAATAAATCATAGCTAAAACCAAAAAGAGGCATGAAAACAAAAATATAACAATGATAGACTTCTGTAACCACAGGAGATAATACCATAATCTGCCAAGATAGAGTTTTAGAGCTCAATTAACCAGCCCTCCCTCCTGATTTTAGAGGTGAGTCTACGGCCCTCAGGAGAGAGAAGGACATTCATCCTCGGTCACAGAGCTGGGGGCTGCTGGGCAGGGTGCTACATGCAGGTCTCCTTCTGAGAGAAGTTTCTGTGTGGGCCTGGCTCCTGAGGGAAGGCAGTGGGCAGAGAGAGGTCAGCGGGTCCCACCTGCACACCCATTGCATCTCCCACTTGGAAACACTCTTACCTTTGGTGGCACTGGGGACTGAACCCACGGGCATTCTACCTCCAACCAAATGCCCAGCCCTATTTTATTTTTTGTCTTGGAACAGGATCTCGCTAAGTTGCTGGGGAGTTCACTACATTGCTGAGCCTGACCTTGAGCCTGGCCTTGAACCTGTGATCATCCTGTCTCAGCCTCACAAGTAATGGGATTGCAGGTGTGGGTCATTTCTGACCCTGTGAGCTGCTTGCCAAGCAAGGAGGGAGGCTTTCCTGGGGGCCGTCTTGTGCTGAGTGAGGGGTCAAAGTGAGGAATCGGGTTGGGGGCTGCAGGCAGGAAAACAGGATGCAGTGACTTCACCGAGGCAGGCAGGCCAGGGCCGCAGACCCACCGGAGCCGTGGGGCCACCTCGCTGATGGGTACATCTGGGGAGTGCAGGGGTGCCAGGGGCTGGTGCGCTTGGTGGTCTCCCCCAGGCCTCAGCGGCCAGCTGCTCTCCTACTGTAGAAGTTGGGCCTCGTATCCCCGAGGTCAACACACCTGGCTCAGCAGCTGGCAAAGCAGAGGGAGGATGGGGCTGGTGTGAGAGCAATTGCCAAGCCAGCTGCTGCCTGGGGCCAACAGGTGAGCCGCAGGCCAGCGAGGCAGGCGTCTGCCTCCGTCCATCCTGCCAGGTCTCAGAGGACAATGGCCCTCACTGTCCACCCCACCTGCCCCCACGGGAAGAGGAGTCTGGGAAATGTAGTTCAGCCCAGCCAGGCCGACCATCACAAAGCCACCCTTAGGAAGCCACCAGCATAGGGCTGGGGATGGAGCCCGCCCGCTAGAGAGGGCTGAGGATGCAGGCCCCTCTGCTCCCCTGTGAGGCCAGGAAGCTCAGGCACGGCACTCCCCTGGCGCCTGGCACCGCACCTGTGGCTTGGGCATTGCTAGGTCCTGGGTGTTTCTCAGCCCTTCTAGGCTGAGTCGTACACAGCCGGGATTGCAGTTCAGTGGTGCAAATCCCCAAAGGCTTTTGGTCCTCTTTAGAAGATCTACTGGGGCAAATGCACCATAACTTCCCTTGACCCTCCCTCCTTCTGCTTCCCTCCTCCCTCCCCTGCCCTCCCACTGTGCCCTCAGTGTGCCCAGCACCAGTGAGTGAGGAGTACTCAGGAAGGCAGGAGGAAGCGGGCGCATCTCCACACCTTCAGGGCACCTCTGCAGCTCGGCTGGTCAGCTCATCACTGTTTCCAGAGGAGAGACACTCCTCTCTTCAGCCAGGCAGGCTCTCTGTGGAGGGAGGCCCATCGCTGCTGTCCCTAGACCCCTCCAGCTGTCACAGGCCTACGCGCTTCGCTGTTAGCCTTTTCCCGTGGGTAAGGCCTGTTTTTCTCTTGACCTTCTCCAATATGCTTACATCTTCCCAAAATGTGGATCCCCAAATTAGAAACATTTCCCGCAAGAGCCTGGCCACACTTAGTAGAGGAAACAAGTGTTCCAGTCAGTTTGTCTCAGTTCTGTAAATCGCTGCCTATTTCCCAAGCACCTCTCTATGCAGCAGGCAGGTGCTGGGGGTACAGATGTATACCGGTCCCGACACTGTACCCCATGAGCACCCCATCCAAGGGGGGAGACACACACTGGAGCAGGCAATCTCTGAGCCTGCGCCGCAGGTCCTGGCAGCACTGGGGCGGGCACCAGGGTCCAGCCCAACGTGGGCTTTCACGGCAGCCTGCTGTCTAGACTCATGTGAGTCCAGTGCCAACTCACAGGGTGAAGGGTCCAACTTCGAAGAACCTTACACAGCGGCTCACCTCGACTCCACTTCAAGCTCCTTGCCTTTTCTTTTTAATCTGCCTTTAAAGCTTTAATTGATATGTTATTGTCTCTTGATTTATCCACTCAATTAAATTTCACTTTGTTAACATTTAAAATTTTATTATTATTTTTTGGTACTGGGGATTGAACCCAGGGGTATTCTACCTCTAAGCTACATCCCCTCGTTAACATGTGTGTGTGTCTGTGTGTGTGTGTGTGTGTGTGTGTGTGTGTGTGTGTGTGTACTGGAAATTGAACCCAGGGGCCTCCTACCTCCCACCTATACCCCCAGCCCTATTTTAGTTATTATTTATTTATTTATTTATTTATTTATTTATTTATGTTTTGTGTGGTACTGGGGATTGAACCCAGGGGCATTCTACCTCCGAGCTACACCCCCAGCCCTATTTTTTATTCTTTATTTTGAAAAAAGTTCTCACTAAGTTGCAGAGGGCCTCACTAAGTAGCTGAGGCTGGCCGCGAACCCAGATCCTCCGGTCTCAGCCTCTCAAGTACTGGGATTATGCTGGGGCCCAAGGCGAAGCCAAAGTTTCTTCTGCTGTTTGACAAGTCACAGCAGAAGGAGGTTTGTTGCAGAGCAGACATCCTCTAATGGTGGCTAGCCTGATGGTGGCCTTATTTTTAATGTTAATAAATGTGGGAGATGTTGGGACCAAAAGGCAAAGCCAAAGTTTCTTCGGCTGGTTGACAGAGTCACAGCAGAAGGAGGCTTGTCGCAGAGCTAACATCCTCTAATGGCCTAGCCTATTGGTGACCTTACTATTAATGTTAATAATTGTGGGATTGGTGACGGGAATTGTAGGACTTACGCCAAAAACTCAATTTACGCAGAATGACTCAAATACAGGAGAATGCAGGAAAACTGTTGTTCCCAGTATAGAAATAATTTATAGGAAAAGAGAGTTAAACCAGATAATGAGTACTACCCGCCAATCTGTAAATTATTAGCTAGTGCTCAGAACAAGGAGGAACATAAACAATGACCTGCTGTACCAACAATTATGGCTTCTGGGAGGCCTGCCTACTGGATAGGTAGGAGGTTCTGGTTTCCCCTTTGAGGAAAACAAGCAAGCAAGCCTGTGACTATCAGCCTGTGACTGACCCTCCTCTAAGTTACACAGGTGCTTACCTTCAAGGTGAACGGTGGCAAAAGGGTCCGAGCTAGAGACACAAACTTTATGATAAGGCTTGCTAGAAACTCTACATTTTGTGCTTCTTTCACTTCATCTAAGATTAATCAATTACAAGCACTGCTTACTTTGTATAAATGATGGTTAGATAATGCCAAATACAGAGAAACAAAAGAGTAGTGGAAAAAGATCATGAAGAATACACAAAAAGATACAGAAAAACTTAAAGCTCAACTAAAGAAAGA
>PVJS01007914.1:0-54602 GCA_004027185.1 Glis glis
GTGGGCGGAGGCTGCGCCCCGGGGAGGCCGCGGGCCGGGCGGGGAGTGCGGGGCGCCCCCTCTCACCAGCACGGCGTACCGCAGCGGCAGGCGGCCGAAGAGCATCCCCGGGTCGGGCGCGTAGAGCAGCGCATGGCAGGCATGCCGCCAGCCGGGCCCCAGCGCCAGCGCCTCGGCCAGCTCCACCTTGCGGTGCCCGGCCATGGCTGGAGGGTCTCCCTGCGCGGTCCGGACGGCCCACGCGATTGGGCCGGGGCGTTTCTCGCTTCGCGCCAATAGGAGCCTGGGCGGGGCTGCCTGGACCAATCCCTGCAAAGCTTGTGGGCAGGTCCGAGCGCGTTAGGGCGGGGCTTTGCGTCTGCACCGGAGGTAGCCAATCAGGACGGGCTTCTCAGGCCGGACCCGAAGACGAGAGCGGCCCTTAGGAAACTGAAAGCTTCCTCCGGGTTGGGCCTCAGTCCGAGGCGGGGCTGTAGGTGTGGCTGGCTTGTTGAACCCGGAGCAAGGGCAATAAATAAATGCTTAGGTCACGGTGTGGAGCCTCAGGAATTCCCGGGAGGTCAGGGCAGCTTGCAGATGCAGCCATGGTGGCTTGAGCAGGATTAATTGCCCAGGAATCCTGGTGGTGGAAGAACATAGTGTTCAGGAAACTACGTTTGGTTTGGTCTGGAGTATACACGAAGCAAGGGGCGTGGGGTCTGGAGGGAAAAGAGGCAAGTCCAGCATTAGGTCAGAGCTTATTGCCTGTGCACCCGGTTTTGTTTTGTTTACTAGGGATTGAACCCAGGGGCATTCTACCTCCAAGCTAAATCCCCAGCCTTTTTTATTTTATTTTATTTTATTTTATTTTGAAAGAGGGTCTCACTAAGTTGCTGAGGCTGGCCATGAACCTGTGATCCTCCTGTCTCAGCCTCCCAAGTACTGGAATTATAGGCGTGCGCCACCACATCTGGCTGGGCACCCAGCTATATATAACTGTGGCCTTCTGAGACACTGTGACAATCTTTTTATGAGGTCACTCAAACACTGCAATGAGTCACCATTGCGCTTGCCTAACATAAGCAGTTGCCCAAAGAACTGAAAACTCAACAAATTTCTTTCTCAAAGGCAGATGGACACAAAGGACATCTCTTTGTTTATTGAGGAGGTTTCAAACATTTTACATACATGCACAGTGCTTATAAACAAAGTCAACATTATGATAATGCACTTTCATGGAATCAAATTTGCAAAAAAAAATTTTTTTCACCAAATGGATTAGAACACTGGAAAAGTCTTTAGACGATTTATAGCTCCCACATGGGAAATGATGCAACGATGAAAATACATTGCATAGCATATTGTAGAAAGTAATGCTGACAATTTTAAATAGTGGGAAAAACTACAAGAAGAAAGAAAAAGAAACTTTGACATATGACAAAGACATATTACAGGGATAAATTATAGACAGTTGCACAGAGGTAGTCCATAAAAGCTGGTCAACATTCAGGGTCATTATATTTTGAAGTCTTGCATCATGATAAATATGTTTTCTTGAAGGGCATGGCTCCCCTCAGAGAATGCACTCGTATTCATTTTCCACATGGTGCTTTTGAAATTCTTTTATGATTTGATACGCACTGCCATGATCATTCCTATTAAGTTTTTCCATATTCTGTGCTGTGCTTCTGTGTTATTTAGGGAAAGCCATTCCGCATGCACGCATATGCAGATCACAAATTTGGCAGAAAACAACACTGGACATTGAACAGCATCGTCATTGTGTGTCTCTTTATCCTACAGTGCACGCTATTTTCAGAACGGTCAGTAACTTCATTGACTTCTTTAGCTAATGCAACTTTAAGTAATTAAAATTTCTGGAGGGCTAAGGATATAGTTCAGTGGAGAGCACTTGCCTACCATGTTTAAGGCCCTAGGTTCAATCCTCTGCACTGCAAAAACAACAAACAAACAAACAAACCAATGTTTCTGGAATTTCATTAGACAGAAGGAATACCAATGCAAACAAACTTTTTAAGTGAATTTGTTGTGGCTGCCATATTTCATGGGCAATCCACTCGTCTGAATTTTCTGCCAACTTTATTGGTAACACTTTGAAATTCACTTTCAGAAGCCCTGATCACACCAAATTCCAAACCTGTCATTATGGTTTAAGGATTCAAATTGGCTTTCTTCTTCAAAGGCCACCAAAATCTTCAAATAATCACTTATACAGAATTTTGCTTTTTCCAGGCACTAAGACCTAGATGAGCAGATAGTTCTGGAAGTTTCACATGCAAAAGAGGCACAAATTGTGTATACTGGATTAAAAACAGGGAGAAGTGATTGGAAAACTCACTAACTGCTGTGTGCATGTATGTTACTATCACCATGAACTACATTATGATGTGAGACTATAAGACTATCATGCACCAACAAAAGTATAAAAATGGGAGAGTTTTGAAAGTGCCACCCAAAGCTCACTATGTCCTGGTTATTGTTAGACTTGATGGTCAATCTTCAGAGGTCTGTCTTCAACAGTCAAATCTCTAACCAAGAGTAGCTCACCATTTAATGTGTTCTGTAGCACTGGAGGAATCTACATCAGCTTGTGCCTTCAGTTCAGAAGCTTGTTGGCTTCTTTTTCTCTGACAAAGGGCATTTTTCGAAGGCATGCATGGTGCTATGTGTGAAGGGACAGAAGCAGCTAAACACTGAAGAATTTGGCAACTACCCTGCGTACAGCTGAAAATGTACCATTGCCTTCTCCAATAGAATTTGACTTTCTACCCCTCTTATATATGCTCCCCCATGGGAATTGTGGATTTCAGGATTTCAACATTTGAGATTATGGTGTTCATGATTGGAACCATTATTTCAGCATTATGATTGGAACCACTATTATTATTATTATTATTAGCTTTCTTGTAAAAATGAATTTGAATCTTGATCTAACTACCAATTTATAAGAAACACAAAGGAACACCTCCTTAAAGTGTCAAACTAGTTGAATAATCGAAATAGTAATGGATTAGAGTTTGACACAATTGTATGAATTCATAGATACAGATGGCTACATATGCAATATTTATAGGTATATAGGAGTTGGTGTGAACACCTATATGTCCTCACTGTGAGTTGAAAGGGCCTAGAAGCGTTGATCTCCAGTAACAAGAAGCGCACCTACTGCCCAGATCTTGGTTTATAACACCATTTTTCAACAAAAGAATATACAGTACAAATAGGTAAGGAATTATGGGGGTAAAGAATCTCCCACGTAGAATTGGAAACGATTTATGTAGCTAATCTGTCCTCAGGAGGTGGAGCATAACTTCCTACTGTTCTAAAGAATATAGAATGGGATCGGGAGGCTGGGTAATTGTAACTTTGCAGAGAAACTTGAGACGCATCACCTTAGCCAGGTGATCGAGTTTGACATCAACATCAAAGAGCCGTGTTGAAACGGTCTCACGAAGTTGCGGAGGGCCTCACTAAGTAGCTGAGGCTGGCCGCGAACCTGCGATGCTCCCGTCTCAGCCTCCCAAGTACTGGGATGACAAAAGGTAGAATGCTCCTGGCTTCATTCCCCAGTACCTCAAAAAAAAAAAAAAAAAAAGAGCCACGTTGAGAGAGTAAACCTTTGACACAATGGGATGAAAATGGCACTTTGGGCTGTGGTCTTCCTCCCAAAAAAGATAGCCCTGATCGAATCATCAGGAAAGCACCAAACAGATCCCAGTGGAGGGACACTCTACAAAATACTTGACCAGTAAGCCCCCAACTGTAAGGTTATCTTGTAATAATGTGCCCGAAAAAGTAATTTTTTAGCCTCGTTTTCTACCCTAGAAATTAAATTCCCTGCCTTTACTGCTCCAAGGACAAGATTAGTTCCCCAAGGATGGAAAAACCAGTTCCTGCCTTTATTGCCCCTAAGGATGACATCCAATAAATCAGTTCCTGCCCTTACCTCCGCCCCAGGCCAAAGCCCTAAAACCGACCCCCACCTCTGTGTCTAACCCCCTACCCTTAACTAATCACTTTACTTCTAAATAAGGAAAAACTGTCTGTGGTTGGCTGATTCGAACCCAAACTGCAAAAATCTGTGTCTGTACCCCCAGCTTGTCTATAAAAAGAGAGCTGTAAGCTACACAAGGGGCTACTGTTCTAGCCTGTGCTGGTGGACGGTAGCCCCGCGGTATTAAAGCCTCGCCTTAACTGAGTCGGTGGTCTTGGAATTTCTGTTTCTCACGCCTTGTTCAGCAATCTTAGTCTACTGGGACACACACACACACACACACACACACACACACACACACACACAAATGTAGACTGATGGCTTGTAAAAAACTAAAATTGGTTTCTCACACACAGTTCTGTAGGCTGGGAAACCCAAGATCAAGGGGCTGGCAGATTTGGCATCTGGCAAGGGCCCAGATCCCGCTTCATAGAAGACCATCTTGTTGGTGAGAGCTCACAGGTCAGAGGGGCAAACAAGGGAGCTCTCCAGGGTCTGTTTTATAAGGCCACTAATTCTATTCAAGAAGTCTCCTAGCTGGGCATGGTGGTGCATTCCTGTAATCCCAGTACTTGGGAGGCTGAGACAGGAGGATTGCAGGTTTGAGACCAGCCTTAGCAACTTAGAAAGATCCTGTTTCAACATAAAAATTTTGAAAAAAGGGCTGCAGGTGTAGCTCAGAGGTAGAACCCCCAGTAACAACAACAACAAAAAGGTTCCTCCCTCATGACCTAACCCCCTCCCAATGGCCCCATTCCTAACACCAACACATTGGGGGTTAGGATTGAAACATATTAATTTGGGGGGTATAGATACTGAATCTCTAGCAGTCATGGAACACAGTGGAAGTCTGAGAAACCATAACATTGATAAAGAAGAGCCTAAGGAGGCTAAATGAAATGTGGTGTCCTGCAGCAGGAAAAGGACATTAGATAACAACTAAGGACATCTAAATAAAGCTTCGACTCCCATTAATGATCTGTATCAGAATTGAGTCATTATTGTAAAAAAAATGTACCATATGAATGTAAGATGTTAATAGGGGAAACTGGGTAGAGTTCATGGGAATTCTCTGTACTAGCCTCAAAGTTTTTTGTAAGTATCAACTGCTAAAAACTAAGTTTATTTTTTAAAAACCAGGAGGATACGGTCAATAAAAACTAGACTAATGGGAAGTTTACAGAACAGGTGAGCATTTATTGGTTTATTCAATAAATGAATTACAAGGAGAAAACAGATATGGAGACAGAATCTTCCCAGTAAAAGAGATTCCAGGAAATGTAGCAATCAAAGCAGATAAGAGAAAATTTCTGAGATGTCCTAGAGGAAAGATAAGAGAAGCTATTCAGCGAACAGCTTCAGACTGAACAAAAAACATTTGCTCCACATTCCTAAACATAAGTTGAAACGCTTGACTCCAACCTTAGAAGGATGACCAAGGAGGGGTTGTCATGGTCCACTTGCACCCCAACCAATCAAGGAGCAGCACGTACTTCTCCTTAGAGACTGTCCTCCTATCCCAGAGCTTTTCTGTTTCATGTGATCCCGCCCCTCTTACGTATAGCCAGTATAAGTTCAATGTAAACAGTGCTTTTTCTTCCCCAAAGTTTATTAAAAATGCTCTCAGCTGTAGGTCCAAGGGACATTTTTCAGTGGTTACCCAGCCCTGCTGCTGGTAGTTGCAGGAACCTGTCCTAGGACCTTGTCCTTTATTTCTGGATAGCATCTATAATGGCTCCATAAACTCTTTTATTTCAAAGACCCCCCTGTTTTTGGTTTAACACAGCAAATGGATCTTATTTGGATTCCAGTTTAAGCAAAGAAAAACTCACGCTGTGGGGGATATTTGAATACTGATCTGATATTCCATATACAGGAATTATTGATAATTATTTGAGGTATAATAATAGTACTGTGGTTATGTTTTCTAAGGGTTCTTTGCCTTTTAGAGACACACACTGAAATATTTATGAATAATATGGTAAAAAAATCATCCAGCAAGAAGCTAGAGGCTGAGGCAATAAATGAAATCTTTGAAGCTGGGAGATGGGTCCATGAAGGGCTTACTTTGTTATTCTTTTATATAGTTTGATGTTTTCCATAGTAAAAAGTTAAAAATAAAAAGAGCTTTGGCTTCTTGTGAAGCTAAAAGTAAAGGTTACAATTTGCATTTGAATAAACCTTTGCATTTCACAAAACCTTATCACTGGCTGGCTTCCTCTTGGTCTAGAAAAGGGAAAGAGAGGGAAGGGTCTAGTCTCATGTTTTAGGCACTAGGAAGACTATGACCAACACCTACCACCTGCTAGGTAATTATAACACATTCCAGTTACTCCTCATAAGATTTCCCAGGTGCTTCAAATGCAGAGCCAAGTTTGAGAGCCACTAATTTAGAGGAATATATGATGGGGGAGGGGAGAGGAGGTGCCACCAGCAGACAGTTGGGGTTTATCCAATAGGACTTCCCATATGGACCACCCCTCCTACTGAGGGGCATTTTGACTGCTTCCTGCTTGGGACTGCTACAAAGAATACAGGGAAGCAAAGCCCCTCCCTCTGTTATGAAAGCTAAGGGCAGGCGGACACTTCCTCTGTGGACCTTGTTTTTGGGAAGTGACACAAGGTACATGATCTGCAATAATGTCCGGTCCCGCAGTAATGAGTGCGCATCTGTGGTGGTGCCAATCGCACAACAGAGAGTGTTCAGTGGTGAAGACTCAGTGGGCGACATCCTAAGCCCAAGTCCCTGGCAAGATGCTAGCTGAGCTGGCCAGTTCGGATACCTGCCCAATCCTGATTCTCCAGCTTTCTTTTGAAACAGTGAGCATCCCAGTATCTTTCCAATAGCCTAGATTTCTCCATACATAGACCGGGAATCATTTCTGTTGCTTGCAACCAGGAATATGGAGGGCAACACATACCTATCGAACAGATACAAATGAATGAGTAAAAAAACTGCAGTCAGTGATTTGAAGGAAAGACACGTGGGTGGAGTTAGTCTGTCGGGGGGGGGGTCAGGGAATGCTTTACTCAGGCAGTGGCATTAAAAATAAGAATGACAGAGTCAGAGTTGGTGTATGGGGAGGAGAGGGACATTGGAGGGATGGGGCAAGGGTAAAGGAGAATGGGAAATTCTCCCTCAGGAAGCTTATAATCAAAACTGGCTTTCTTAGCTCTGGAAGAACTAAAGAGAAAGTGATTAAAATACAGTGAACACCACCATGGAACATTATGATCCTCGTGGAGACTGTATAGCAACGTGGAGCACAGCTTATCGTTGACTATAGTAGACATGCAGTTTCCCCAATAAAGAACTATGGACTCTCATGACCAAGGCCCCTGTTGGAATAGAGGGGAGGTCAGAGTGTCTGGCCTTTTCTTCCACATGCGATGGACATCGGGTGTTTGTGCTCTGTAGCCACACTGCCTTGTCCTTTGCAGAATGGCTCCTTCCCCAGAACTTGACCAGTGACTGCAGGTCATGGTTCCCACTCACCAGCCACTGTGGGGGCCAAGGACCCAGGCCTGGTCAGTCCCATCACAGGCCCCAGTGACCACGGGGAGCGTCTGAGGTGAGCATGTGGCCCAGGATCACTCAGCCAGCCTCGGCTTGACTTTTTCCCTTGGGGGCTGAACAACAGATCTTCCCTCAATTCCACCAGTTAACCCACTGTTCTTCCTGGGATGGGTCCCACAGCTGAATCCTTTTCTTGTTTCTTTATATTTCGGGGGGCTGGTTTCTGCAAACTCACAAGAAAGAAACAATTTTCTTTTTTATTTTTTAGATATTTTTATAAGCATAACATACAAATGTATTATAAAAGATTTAACAAATATCAAATATCAAAAAAATTAGAGTGTCTATATCTGAAATTTATTTCTACTTTTTTATGTGGTAGTTATAGAACATGGCATGTAATCTATAATTTTGAGAGTGCAATAAAAGATCAAAGAGGACTTACCTGAGGTTTCATAAGGCTCAATGTGACTAATTTGGTTAATGCCTCCTGGGTTCTTAAAGGTATATTCTCTCCTTGAAGTTACAGAAATCAATATTGGCAAAGCATTTTAATTATACTGTTGAACTTGGGTTCACTTTCCTCCTCCTCCTCTTCTTCCTCCTCCTCCCCCCCTTCTCTTCCTCCTTCTTTTGCCAGTACTGTGTATTGAACCTAGAGGTGCTCTACTACTGAGCCACATCCCTAGCCCTTTTATTTTTATTTTCTATTTTGAGAGAGTGTCCAACTAAGTTGTTAAGGCTAGCCTTGAGCTTGTAATATTCCTTCCTCAGCCTCCCTAGTAGCTGGACTTACAGGTGTGTACCACCATGCCTGGCTTTGATTCTTTTTAAAATTTGGACTATGGAAACAGTATCCCTTCCTATAAGGTTGTTTTAAGAACCAAATACATGGAATAGTCCCTGCACAAAGAAAGCACCTCCAAAATGTTGATTGTCATCATCATCATCACTGATTGTATTATTTTTTATTATTTTTAATAATTTAAGATCCTAGCTGGGCGTGGTGGTGCACACTTGTAATCCCAGTACTTGGGAGGCTAAGACAGGAGGATCGCAGGTTCACGGCCAGCCCCAGCTACTTATTGAGGCCCTCCGCAACTTAGTGAAACCCTGTTTCAAAATAAAGAATAAAAAAAAGAAACAGGACTGGGGGTGTAGCTCAGAGGTAGAATGCCCCTGGGTTCAATCCCCAGTACCACAAAAACAAGATCCTAGATATCAATACTGATACATTGGCATTTTATCTGTCAAGGAATGAAGGAACATGTTTAAACCTTCCTAATATTATTTTGTCAATTTCTTTCTGCATTTCCAATAGAGTTTGCTGTATATAATCTGAAATTCATGATAATGCAGTAATCATTAGTCTGTTGGAGGAAATTTCAAGGAAGCATAATATTCAGGGAGTGGTGTGGTTATTGATGGCTGCTTTTAATCAGATTTACAGGGAGAATAGGGAGTCAAAAGCAGAGTGGAAAGACGAAAAAAACTTACAATTTTGCCAGGAAGGGGTGTGCTTAAAGTAGTAGGCTAAGGAGGGTGTGGCTGCTACAAAGAGAAGTACCATTAAAAAGAAGCCAAGTACTTTGCACCAGGACAATAATAAAGATGACTTGAGGGATCTGAGAAATCAGCAGGGCCCATCAGGGCCCATCAGAGGGTAAAAGGACAGCGTCCTTTGCCACTGCATTGGCGGGGAAGGTCTATGCAGAGGAAGAGAGCCTATGGAGAGCTGGGCCAGGTTAGACCACATGGGTCAGGGTAAGCCCAGCATTTGGGGGAAAAGCCTGGATGTACAGACTTCCCCCAGTCCCGGAGCAATCGGTGAGGCCCTTCTTGTGCATCTCATGCCCTTCCCTGTGCCCTTTGCGACCCTGGCTTTTCAAGTGTGAGAGCAAGTGTGAATGGTGCCTGTGGGTGGCATCACCTCTGCCCACGTGGTCTCTGCCAGACTCTGTCCACGGAGCAGATGGACGGAGCATAACCTGCCACGTTCAGAGGGAGCATGGGGAACCCAGGGAGAAGGCCACATGGTTTCTCTTTGAAGGGGGTTTTGGGGCTAAAACGCCATGGGGGACAGTCTCTTTTTCCTCTCCTTAGTCATCCTTCTTTGCCTCTGTAGTGTCTGTGATTTAAATAGAATGCCCCACCTCCCAACTCTGTCTCTCTCAGACGGGCCACCAACTGGCATCTTTTAGTTTGGCTCCAATTCTGGTGCAAACTGAATTTAATCACACATACCATGTATTACACCTGATTTTTAGCTTTTCTTCCCTGTTCACCTGTTTGAATGTTTCCTGTGCAATAAACTGAAACTCATAGCAAACCCCCTTTCCCGCTTCTTGTCTGTTTCTTTCAGCCTTCTCCCACAGCCCAGGTTGGCAGGGAAGGAAACAGACTCTCTCCCCCAAATGTTTCAGTGAGAAGCGGCAGTTCTGTCGGAAACTTGGTGGCTGATACGGACTTTGGCTCAGGACGAGAGGAAGCCCGAAAGTGTTGACGCTGCCCCAGAGCCCGCACACTCCAGGGAAAAGCAGGAGGCTGAGATGGAGACATGACCTGCTGATTCTGCTGAGAGCGGCAGAAGTAGGTGTGGGGGCGGCGGCCGGGCCGCTCACCTTCCAAGAAACATTTGCTAAGAAGCAGGAAGGAGCCCGGGCGTCTTGTGCCGAAGCAGCGTGGGCCGCATCTCTCCAAGCTCATCCCAGGTGCCACCTCCATTAACCCTCATGGCGGGAATCCCAGCCCAGCAGTTCAGATAAGGAGGGAGGTCAAGGGCCGGGCTCAGAGTCCTCACAGCAGTTAGCGGAGGAGGCGGGGGCCGTGGTGAAGAACCTCCATCTTCAGACTTAAGGGGGTCACAGAACACCTGAGCGGCAGCCATCCCAGACTTTCCATCCCTCATCAGGGTGGGGTGGGGGATGGGGAGAGGCGCAGGGTCTGAGCTGCCTCTCCTCCCTCCTGCCCACCTGCCCACCCCGGCCCAGGCCAGGGAAATGACCTCAAAGCACAGACTGACCACTTTTATGACGACTGGTGGAGACAGAATCAACTGCCCGGAAGGGTACTGTTGGATAATATAGGAAAGTATGGACACCTGCCCCTCACCATTTCCAGGCACCAAAGAAAATAAGGAAATTTAATATAAATACAAAGTGAGAGCCAGGTGTGGTAGCACACACCTGTAATCCCAGTACTTGGGAGGCTGAGACGGGAGGATCACAGGTTCAAAGCCAGCACATGGTAACTTTACCAGATCTTGTTTCAAAACTAAAAACTAAAAATGGCTGGGGTGTAGTTCAGTGGTAGAACACCACTGCGTTGAATTCCCCAGTGTTACATAATAAATAAATAAATGAAAAGTAAAAAAATAACCTGCTCAGGAGGCACAGAGAGCCCGAGGCCCGGAAGTTGAGCAGAGCAGGAGGAAGTGGAGTATTGTGAAGGAATCAAAGAAATGGTGCCCACGGTTGGACCAGGTTCCATCAGGGGATGAGTTCTGCATGATGAGAGAGCCGAGGATGGGGGCCTGAGCTGAGGGTCTGTGAGGAGGGGCTCCCGCTCGGCCTCAGGCCCTCCCCTTCCGTCCAGGGATGATGAGACCCAGGTGAATCAGCACAACTGACACTGGTGTAGGCCAGGGTCCTAGAGGTGCATACAGGTCCCTTCCCTCCTGCTGCCCACACTCAGGATTTCCTGTTGATAAAGTGTGACAGAGGTGTCACAGACAGGTGAGCAGAACAGACAGATTAACTAGCCCCTCCTGGAATCTTCTGGAGCTCCACAGCTGATCCCTACCACCCACCCCATACTTTGAGGGCCAAGTCCCACCCTGAGGGCCCCGATGGCTCTGCAATACACTTCCCAACCCCTACCCAGCCCCCTTCAAGCGCCTCTCCTGGATGCTGTGTTCCTGCATGGCCTTGTGGTCTTCCACTGGATGCCAAGGATGTTGCTCCTGGTTCACCCCAACCTCCCCGACGCCTGTCAGTTCCTGGCCTCGTCACCCATATGGATGTCACCCCAGCCTCTGGCCTCGCCACCCTAGATCTCGTTGCTGTCCAGCTCCTCCCCTGGCTCTGACCAGCCAGCCATGTCCGAGCCCGGACCCTGACTTTATCTGAGATGGGCCCCCCTCCATGTCCCAAATGCTCTCCCGTGGCTTAACAGCACCTCCCCTCCCCCCTCACCATGTTGGCGTTCCTGCCCCATCAGACCTTTAGTTTGCTCATCACTGCAGAGTCGACTGCTGCCTTCATTTCTCATCTAAGCCGTGTTAAACCTTAGACCCATGGTCCATGGTTAGTTTCTCCTGTGCTTGTCATTGAAACCGCCTTGCCTCCCTCCCTGCCTCACACTCCTCTGCACAACCCTAACTCTGCAGTGTCTCCATCCAAGCCCCGAACACTGGAGAGGGGAGCAGAGATGTGCATAGCCCCCGCCATCACACCACACAGACCCTTCCTGCTCCCCTTGCCCTGCCGCTCTGCTGTGTTTAAGCAGCTTGCTCTTCCAACGCCAAGGGACTGAGACTCCACACCCAGCAAATCACCCTCACCCACCACTGATGGTCTCACTCACCAAGACCGAAACTCCATCATCCCACCATTAATGGAGCCACCGAGTGCTCTACATCTTCCCTCTTTCTCTGCTTTTGTGTCAGGCTATGCCACAGGACCGCCTCTCTTCCCTGTGACACGTCACATCCTTCTCCTTCAGCCATCTCCTCCAATTCCCATCCCACCTTTCTTAAATCGATTTCCTGCTGCTATGACCAAATACCTGAAACTGGTACTTCATAAGGAAAGACGTGTATTTGGGTCAGTTTTGAAAGCTGAAAGTCCAAGATTGGGCTTCCCCATGAGTGTGGTCTCTTCTGAGCACCCCTGCTCTCATATAGTACGGCAGAGTACAAGTTGAAGTCACTATATACAGGAGAGGCCGAGTGGTCGGGGAAGTCCTGCTTCATGAAAATCTATTCTTGTGAGAATGAATGCACTCTGTGAGGTCAGCGTTAATCCCTTCCAAGGGGGAAACCCCAGTGACCTACTGACCTCCTATTAGGCCTTACCTTCGTGTGTGTGTGTGTGTGTGTGTGTGTGTGTGTGTGTGTATGTGTGTGCGTGTGAGTGTGCGTGTGTGTTGCTGGGGATTGAACCCAGAGGCATTCTACTTCTGAGCTACACTCTGAGCCCTGTTTTATATTTTATTAGGAAACAGGGTCTCTTTGTGTTGCTGAGAGCCTTGTTAAGTTGCTGAGGCTGTCCTTGAATCTGTGATTCTCCTGACTTGGCCTCCCAAGTACTGGTATCCTCGCTAAGTTGCTGAGGCTGGCCTCGAACCTGTGATTCTCCTGACTTGGCCTCCCAAGTACTGGGATCATGGGCATGTGCAACTGTGCCCGGCCAGGTGGAACTGTTAAGAGGTTATGAGGTCATAAGGGATCAATCCGCTCATGCAGTAATGGATTAATGAAGTATTGCCATTGCGACTTTGTAAATAAAAGCTGCCTCTGTCTTTCATGGGCGCTACTTTGCCACATGCTATCTTGCTTCACCCTGAGACTCTGCAGCGTCCCTACCAGCCTGATGTGAAGCAGATTCCAGGACCAGGATCTTGGGGGTCCAGAACTGTTAGGGAAACAAAACTGTTTCTATGTAGATTACCCAGCCAAGCTATTCACTTGTAGCAACAGAAATGGACTATGATGCCCACCCATAAGTCTTTTTCGTCACCCGCAACTTGAGTGCCTCGAGACATAAACCTGAAAGCCCTCCTCCCTCACTCCATCCTCCCATGACCAGCCTGTGAGCCAGCCTCTCCGTGACACCACCACGACCACTCTCCAGCAACACACATCTACCCTGAAGGCCCTGTATCATCCATCTTCTGCCTGGTTCTCCAGCCTCGTCTCCCTTTGTTTAGTAATCATACTGGCATTTTTCCATTTCTAGACCATACTCCAGTCAGTTAACTCTGGCTACAAATTCTTTGCTAGTTCTCTGCCCCACCCTTCAACCCCTCATTAAGAAACGGAGTCCCTTACTCTTGGATCTTGGCCTTCAATGACTTGCTTGACCAACACAGTGTGGCAAAAGTTACACTGTGTAATGTCTGAGACCAAATCAGAAGTCTTGTATTCTCCACTTTGTTTCCCCACAATAGTTCTCTGGCAGCCCTGAGTCACCATGTAGGTACATCCTCTGCCCAGACCACCATGTTGGTGAGGCCACATACAAGGGTTTTGGTTCCACTGAGCCCAGCCTTCCGTCCATCACTACCAAGGTACCAGACCTGTGACTGAAGGTACCTTGGATTCTCCAGACAAGTTCTACCCACCAGCTCAATACCATCAGGCCTTTTCAACAGATCTGCATCAGAGTCATGTGTAACAGTTACCCAGCTGGGCCCCATGAAAGTTTCTGATCCACAAAACCTGAAATAAAATAAAATGGTTGTGGCTTTAAGTATTTTTTTTTTTTGGAATAAGAAAATTTATTGCTACTGTGTTTTCACCATTGGAATTTATGATCTTGGCCTTTCCTTCTTGCCTTTGTATAAGGCCAAAAGAGAGACATTGGCTACTTTAACAACCTTAAAGCGGACTCCAGGAATGTCACCAACAGCATGACCTTTCCGACCAAATCCGGCAACCAGAACTTCATCGTTTTCTTCAATGAAGTTCAAACAACCATCATTAGGTACAAAAGCTGTGATTTTCTTGCCGTTCTTTATCAGCTGGACTCTGACACACTTCCTGATAGCAGAATTTGGCTGTTTGGCTTCAACCCCTACTTTTTCCAGCACAATTCCTTTTGCATGGGAAGCACCTCCAAAAGGGTTGGCCTTCAGGGCTGTGCCCAAATGGGCTTTCTTGTATTGTTTATCATGCCACTTCTGATCCCGTCGGTGACTACGGAGCTTCCGGGCAGTACGAAGACCGCGACACTTACCCATCCTGCCGGCGCCACGGGCCGCAGCGGCTTTAAGTATTTTAAAGATTACATTTTGGTATGATTTGTCAAGATTTTTCCCATGTCAAGGCCTTGACATATGCTTCTACTGGAAAACTCTTCCCACACTCTTACCCAACTACATCCTTATGCTTCAGTCAGGTTTAGAATACTTCCATAATGTAACTGTGGTACATAAATCACTTATAGCTTTAGGTTAAAGATTAAGAGACAAAACTATTAGAGCTGGATATGGTGGTACATACCTGTAATTCCAGTATTTGGAAAACTGAGATAGGATCACCGTTCTTAGGCCAGCATGCAGTAACTTAGTGAGACCATATTTCAAAATGAAAAAATAAAAAGGGGTTGGGGGGTAGCTCGGAGGCTACTCCAGTACAACAAAATGAAAAATAAAAGGGGTTGAAGGAAATGGAGTCCCTTACTCTTGGATCTTGGCTCAGAGGCTTCCCTAGTACCCCCACACACATATGCACAAACAAAACTATTTAAAAAATAGCTACAACAACTTATTAAGAGATATACATCATAAAAGAGGGAAACTATGACATTAAAACCATAAAAGATAGAGTGATGGATTAAAAGTGTAGAATATTTGTATCTGATCAAAGAAAAGTTGTCAGCTTAAAATAATCTGTTTTAAGATGTTTTATGTATGCCTTATGGTAACCACAACACAAAAACATACAAAAGATAACAAGAGAGGAATCAAAAGCATGCCACTAAAGAAAATCACCCAACTGCAAAGGAAGACAGCATGAGCGAAAGAAACAAAAGGTCTACAAAATAACCAGAAAATAATTAACAAATGGCAGTGGTAGAATCTTATCTATCAATAATTACCTTGAATCCAAATGAATTAAGTTCTCCAATCAAAAGACACAGAGTGGTAGAATGGGTTAAAAAAATAAGACCCAACTACATATTACCTACAAGAGACTCGCT
The DNA here is from genome assembly GCA_004027185.1 of Glis glis. Lineage (NCBI taxonomy): Eukaryota > Metazoa > Chordata > Mammalia > Rodentia > Gliridae > Glis > Glis glis. Next base: position 15,434 of record PVJS01007914.1, read on the forward strand.
TTGCTCTTAAAGACACAGATAAAATGAAAGTAAAGGGATGAAAAATATATTCAATGCAAAGGAAGCCAAAGAAAGCAGAAGTAGCTATAACATATATCAGATAATATAGACTTATTAAAATGAAAAACTGGGCTGGGGTGCACCCTAGTGGTAGCACACTGACCTACATGTGCATGTGCAAGGCACTGGGTTCAATTCCTGGTACCATAAAAATAAAAAGAAACTTAAAGACTGTAAAAAGAGACAAAGAAAGCATTACATAATAATAAAAGGATCAATTCAATGAGAGGATATATTATAAATATATATGAAATCAACACCATAGCATCTGAATATATAAAGCAAACACTAAAAGATCTCAAGGGAGAGGTTGACTCTAAAATAAAAAGGATAAGGGGCTTTAATACCTCACTTTCACCAATGGACAAATCATACAGACAGAAAATAAGGAAACAGCAGACTTATTCTATACTTTAGAAGAAAAGGACCTAGTAGACATATACAGAACAATCCATCCAATAGCAGCAGTATGTACATTATTCTCAAGACTATACAGAAATATATTCTACAGGACATATAATATGTTGGGCCATAAACCAAGTTTTAAAAATGTAATAAAACTGAAATATTGAGTTTCTTTTCCAACCACAATCATATAAAGCTAGAAATTTATGCCAGCAAGAGTTTCATAAAATTCACAAATCCAGGGAAATGAAACAATGTTTCTGAACAACCAATGGGTCAAAGCAGATTTAAAGGGAAATTTAAAAAATATCTTGAGACAAGTGAAAATGGACAATGTACCGAAATTTATGAGATACAGCAAAAGCAGTTCCATGAGGTAAACTAATAGCAATAAATGCCTACATCAAAAAAGATCTCAAATAACTACTTAATGGTATACCTCAAAGAACTAGAAGAACAAACTAAGCTCAAAGTTAGTAGAAGGAAGGAAATAATAGACATCAGAGCAAAATAAAGATACAAAAGCAATGAATAGGAACAATGACACTAAGAGTTGATTTTTGAAAAGATAAAATCGACAAAACTTTGAGCAGGAGAAAACTCAAATAAAATCAAAAGTGAAAGAAGAAACATTGGAACTGATACCATAGAAACATAAAATATCCTCAGAGGCTACCATGAACAATTATTTGTCAATAAAATGGAGGGAAATGGATAAAATCCTAGACAAACACAACCAAAGCTGCATCATGAAGAAAATATAAACCAACCAATAAGTAAGGAGATTTAATCAGTAATAGTTTCCCATCAAAGAAAAGCCCAGGCTATACTACTGAATCCTCTCAAACATTTAAAGAAGTACTAGTATAAATTCTTTTCAAACACTTACAAAAGAACTGAAGAGTGAATACTTCCAAATTAATTTTATAAGGCCAGCATGACCTTGATACCAAAGCCAGATGAAGACGCTGTAAGAAAACTATAGACCAACATCCCCAATGAACATAGGTGTAAATATCCTCAACCAAATGCCAGCAAATTGAATTTAACACCACATTAAAAGGATCATTTACCATGATCAAGGAAGATTTATCCCTAAGATGCAATGATGGTTCAACACGTGGAAATCAATAAATGTGATATACTGTATTAACAGAATGAAGGACAAAAATAAAAACCATATGATTATTAGATGCAGAAAAACCATTTCCGCATCTAATAAGAAGGTAGAATGCCCCCGGGTTCCATCCCTAGTACCATGCACACAAAATAAAATAAATAAAATAAAATACATATAGAACTCAACCTGATAGCAAGATAACAAATAACTTGATTAAAAGTTGGACAAAGGACGGTATAGACATTTCTCCAAAGACATACAAAAGGCCAACAGGTATATGAAAAAAAATGCTTGAAATTACTACTCATTGGGGAAATGTAAATCAAAATGATAATGGGCCATCGCCTCACACCTGCTAGAATGGTTCTTATCAAAAAGACAAAAGGTAAGTGGGCAAGGATGTGGAGAAAACATAAAGCTTGCACAGTGCTGGTGGGCACGTAAATTAGGACAGCCATTATGAAAACAGTCTCAAGGTTCCTAAAAACATTAAAAGTAGAACTACCATATGATCCAACAATCATACTACTGATCATATATCCAAAGGAAATGAAATATTGAAGCGATTTCTGCATCCCCAAGTTCAATGAAGCATTATTCACAACAGTTAAGATACAGAGTAACATAAGTGTACAACAACAGACCAATGCATAAGGAAAATATATTCTATCTACACAGTGAAATCCAGCCTTAAAAAAAGAAGGAAATTCTGGCTTTTGGAACAAAATAGATGAACTTGAAGGATATTATATTAAGTGAAATAAGGCAGGTAAAGACAGATACTGCATGATCTCATTTACATGTGGAATCTAGAAACGTTATACTCACAGATGTGGAGAATAGAATGCTCCTTACCAGGGGCCTGGGGAGAGAGTAAACAGATCTTGGGCAAAGGATACAAAATTTCACCTTGGATTTCAACAGACACATTGTGCAACATGGTGATCATAGTTAAGAAACAGTGCATTGTATTCCTCAAAATTGCTAGGTAATTTTTTTTTCGGTACTGGGGATTGAACCCAGGGGCATTCTACCTCCGAGTTACACCCCCAATCCTATTTTTTATTCTTTGTTTTGAAACAGGGTCTCACTAAGTTGCAGAGGGCCTCACTAAGTAGCTGAGGCTGGCCGCGAACCTGCCATCCTCCTGTCTCAGCGTCCCAAGTACTGGGATTACAAGTGTGCGCCACCACGCCTGGCTTGCTAAGTAAATTTTAAGTGTTCTCACTATGCAAAAAGTGATCGGTCTATGAGGTAATGTATATGTTAATTAGCTCACTTCAGCCATTCCACAGTGAATACATACATACTTTAAAACGACATGTTGCACGTGATAAATATTTTTATTTCTGATTAATAAAAATGATAAATTTTATAAACATGATATTTTCATAATTTTTACTTCTCAATAAAAATTTTAAAAACTATGCAGCTCAAAATATTCATCTTCTAGCCCTTTATGGAAAAGTGCATTGACCCTGTTCTGGAGTCTTGGAAAGCAAGTGCTACGGTTCTCTGAACCTTTCACCATACCTGGCCTTAGTAGATGAGAAACAGTATCTACTGAAATAACTACAGGACCTGGGAGCCCAGCTCTCCGCCCTTCTTTACTGGGAGGCCCTTCCTGGCAGGGCAGGACTAGCTGTGGGCTGGGCCGGTTCCGGTTGATTGCCCCAGAGACCAAGCAGCTCAAACATGAGAGCCCTGGAGGACAGGTGCCAGGGATCAGAGGTCTCAGCTCCATATTCCGCCCAGGGAGACCCTGACGCTTTCTGACCCTGTATGCTGTTTGGAGGGAAGGAAGGGGAAGGAGAGGCTAGGACCTCCTCCCACTCTCAGGAGCTCACCGTTTTGGTCAACCCGCAGGTGCTGGTGGGAGCGCATTCAGGGAGCAGAGGGTGCTCTGCCTCTGTCCCCTCCAAGAAGCGCAGAGAACAACATGTAGGAGAGGGGAAGGGACCCTCCCGTGCTGCAGAAGTCCTCCCCAGGAAGGAGCAGGGATGGTGACAAACCAGGCCCCACACACGCCACTTCCTGCTTAAACTGGCCGTGCTGGGAGGAGTACATCAGGCTATACAGGTCACAGATTGTGCACGTGCACACCTGGGGTTTCCAGGCTGTGTGTGTGCACAGAAACAGGGAGGAGGCAGACCTGGAGACTCTGCCAGGGTCTGGGAGGAGCTATGGATTTTTGTCCCCCATGCCCAGAGCTGGGAGGACCATGTGCTCAAAACACACTGCATTCTCCTCTCCTTCTTTTAATCTGACATCATCTATTAGCTCTCAGGCCCAGAAGAGAAAACATCGCCCCTTCCCTCTGTGGCTCCCTAGTGCCAAGGCCCTCGCCTCAGCTTCCATGGTCCACGAAGGCTGCATCTACTGAGGAGATGGTACCCTGGGGCCTAAGAAAGAGCCAGCTGCCACGAGTCCCAACTCCTCGAGGGCTTCCATTAGCTGCTCCCGGGCAGCACCAATAAAGGAATTCTCTAGGAAGGCAGACAGGCCTCCCACACCATCCTGCAGGGTGTACAGGGGCACTCGCACCAGGCCCAGCACCTGTGGAAAGAAGGAGACAGGATTCAAGTCTCTCTCCAGCGAGATCCTTCTAGAGCAGGAGCTTTACGCCCCCACCCCAGCCCAACACCCCAGGGAAACTAGAACCAAGGGTCATACCTCAGTGAGGCCTAACATGCCCAGCCCTGTGCAGGCAACTGACCCCGGACATGCTACCCAGCTTCACAATGCTAATACTTCCAACATCTCTCCCTGAAACCTTCCGTGTCCTTGCCTCTAGGAAGCAGGCATGGCCCTATACCAGTGGATCTCCATGGAACTACACCAGCTGTATCAGCATCACTTGGGCCCAGTGAAGAGTGCAAATTCTCAGGACTTCCTCCAGACACCCCACACACCAGCAACTGTGGGGGTGGGGTCCAGGAATCACTGTTTTAGTATATGTGCTGACAAAGCGTGCACATCCATCACAGTTTGGATAAGCCCCCTTCCCCAGTTAAATCTGATACTTGCCAAAGTTGGAGAACCACCTCCATACACGGCCCGTCTCCCTACTCCCCTAGCATTAAGTATCGGGGCCGTATTTTCAACCTAAGGAAAACGGGCGCAAAGTGAAGGGTTTAGCTCCAGAGTGGAGCTGGCCAAGAACCCGACTGTCACCACATTATCAGTAGGGAATAGCAGACTTGGATGGGTGTGTTCTAGAGAGATCTCTGGAGAAGCCAGTAAAGTGGACAGAGAGGGGGAGAGAACCTCGTAGGAAGGCCAGGTTGGCAGTATTATCTAGATTAGAGGTAACCAAGATCCCAGCTGCTCCTGGAAATTGGATCGGAGGGGCTATGACCTCCCTCCAGGGACCCCTTCTTTGGGGAGGGGTCCCTTGGGGAGGGGACAGAGGGGGCGCGGGCGGGTTCCGGGCTGGCCCCACCTCCAGCCCGTGGTCCTTGGCTCGCGGTGCGCCCAATTCCACGGCCTCCAGCTGCTCCAGGGTCAGACACTTGGCATAGAAGTGGGCCACCACGCGCGGCTTGGCCCCGACGAGCGAGCTCCGGTAGTCGGCGCGCTCCACGCGGAAGGCGGACGCCGCCTCGCCCAGCTGCTCCAGCAGCTCGCGGTTCAGCCCGTCCTCCAGGCTGCGGTCCTGCGTGACCACGAAGCCGCCGGGGAAGCCCAGGCGTCCGTCGAAGCGCATCTGCATCTGGGGGAGGGAAGCGGGTGGGTGAGGGCGCCGGGGAGGCCGCGGGCCGGGCGGGGAGTGCGGGGCGCCCCCTCTCACCAGCACGGCGTACCGCAGCGGCAGGCGGCCGAAGAGCATCGCCGGGTTGGGCGCGTAGAGCATGGCGTAGCAGATGTGCCGCCAGCTAGGCCCCAGCGCCAGCGCCTCGGCCAGCTCCACCTTGTGGGACTTGGCCATGGAAAGCGCCCTGGGCCGGTGGGGTGGGCGCGCCGCGCTCAGAGAGCGGGTCTGGGGGTCGGGGAGCGGCTGCCAGGGCTACACCCTGCAGGGCCCAGGGGCGGGCCCGAGGCGCCGCGGGGCGGGGCGGGGCGGGGCGTCGCGACGGGGCGGGGCGAGGCGCCAGCCAATCATGGCGGGGCGGACCCTTGGGCATCTGCAAGCTGCGCCCGGGTTGGACCTTGGGCCAGGGCGGGGCTCAAGGTGTGGCTGGCGCCCAGAACTTAGAACTCAGCAGGGGAGTAAGTGCTGAAGTCATAGTCGGATGGTCCTGGCAGGTCTGGGGAGCTGGGAGGCTCAGGATTTGCAGACGGAGCAGGATGTAATTGCTGCGGGGTCCTGAGAGCTGAAGGACCAGCAGAGGGTTGAGGGAACTACCTCAGGTTTGGTCGCCTGGAACCAGGAGCGGGGGGGTGGAGTTGGGTTTAGGGAGGACATGGAGCGGGGCTGGCTTCCGCAGGGCACGGTCCATCCTACAGCAATGGCAATGGAGAGGCGTGATGGGTGTAAGAACCATTTGCATTCCGTGAAAGAAAAGTGGGGGAGCACTGGGCTAGCATTAAGGTAGTTTCTGGCCTGTCATTTTTGGCGATGGGGATGGTAAGAGAAGTGGCCAATAAGTATCGCCCTAGGAAGTAATTGCGGTGGTAGTAGGCGCTGGGCAGCAATGCGAGTGGGCCATCTGATGCTCAGAACATGGCCCATAGAGAAGTCGCAGGATTTGGTGAGATTTTTCTGGGGAAAGGAGGTGAGAGAAGGGGCTGTGGGTGAGACCCAGTGGCCCAGGAAAGAGAATTAGGAGTGGCTACGGGTACAAGAATCCCCTTAGACTTTCTAGACTTTACCCTCAAACAGCCCCCAGACCTTTGAGCTGTGAGGGAGGGCGGGGAACAGGTGGCTTATCCTACCAGGTTGCGTGGCAGGGAATGATGCTGAGGAACAGGGATGCAGGAACCCTCGCCCCAGCTGCCCTCCCCCAAGATTGTCCCTACACCCAGGGTCTATTACACGAAGGAAAGGGGGAGGCAACTCCTTGAAAGGGCCCTGGCTAAAGTCCCAGTCTGTAAGTGACAGACCAAGGTAGGAAGGGACCCAGAGCTCAGCCCGACCCAGGCTTGTAACTTCAGAAGTCACATAACTCCCCGGTCCCTGGTTGCTCCTCTGTTTGATGGAGATGATACCAACCTTTAGGATGTGGAGAGATAGATGTGAAGTCCTTGGAACACTGCCAGGCACAGTGTAGCTGTCGCTGTTCTTGGAGTTGAGGGTGGGGGATCGCGCTGTGTCTTGCGGTAGAGCCAGAGTTGGAACTCAGCCACCCTCACCAGACTCAGCGGGCCCAAGGGTGGGGGAGGGGTTAGATGTCTGTGGCATCATCTTTTCTAGCTAGTCTCCTGGGTAACAGGGCAGAGATGTCATCTACTACCATCAGGCAACTGGACCAAGATGATGCGGCCTTAAGGGTGGTACAGTTGCCGGGTGTGGTGGCACACGCTTGTAATTCCAGTACTTGGGAGGCTGAGACCAGAGGATCTGGGTTCCCGGCCAGCCTCAGCTACTTAGTGAGGCCCTCTGCAACTTAGTGAGACCCGGTTTCAAAATAAAGAATAAAAAATAGGGCTGGGGGTGGAGTTCAGAGATAGAATGCCCAGTCTCCAGTACCGCAAAAACAAAAACAAAAACAAAAACAAAATCATCATGGTCCCAAGAGGCAAAAATAACCCAGTGGTCATCCTGGAGAATGCCAGGGAACACACTCATTATTTAAAAAATAATGAGGAAAAGAATTAAGCAGTTTTCTGCTTTTTATATGGGTTGTACCTCAGGGCCAATAAGTAGTGGGAGATGGGAAATTTCTCTTATAAAAGTATTGCTTCTAATCAAATACAGAGTGAGCTAATCGAGTATTTAAACTTAAAAAAATTAATGGAGGCTGGGTATGGTGGCACGTGCTTGTAATCCCAGTACTTGGGAGGCTAAGACAGGAAGATTGCAGGTTTGAGGACAGCCTCAACAATATAGCAAGACTCTCAGCAACCTCGTGAGACCCTGTTTCCAAATAAACAAAAAAAAATAAAATAAAAAGGGCTGGGGGTGTAGCTCAGAGGTAGAATGTCCTTGGGTTCAATCCCCAGTAGCACATAATAATAATAATAATAATAATAATAATAATAATAATAAATCTTCAGCAATGATTACAAACATCAGAAGACAGCCAGCTTATTATTTACCTCGTGCTGGAAGAACACATACACCATCTCCTGTGAAATATTCTTGCTAGAAAGTTGAGGTTAAATTTGAATCTAGCTACTGATTTATAAGAAATACAAAGGAACATCTTTGTAAAATATCAGGAAGAGACTAGAATTATCCATGTCATAGTGGATCAGAGTTGGAGACATTAGTATGAACTAATGTTCAGCTTAATATAGATATAGATGTTTACATATAGACATACTTACAGATATGTATATATTTAGGGACTAGTGTACACACTTATAATTCCTTGATCAGCCGTTTGAGAGGGCCTAGGAGCAATGATAACCTAGTAACAATAAGCTTACCCTTTACCCATATCTTGGTTTCTAACATTATTTGCCAATAAAATGAACCACGGCTCCTTAGAGAAATGGGTGATTCCAGAGCTTGGGCAGGAAATGTACATGATGTATAAATGCTGAGCCTGGGGCACCTCATTGTGCCAGAAGTATGAGAGGGAAGAGGAGGAGGAGCAGGAAGAAGAGGAAGAGCAGGGGAAGAGGAAGAAGGGAAGAAGAAAGTAGCATCCTGATGTTACATGTCAAAGGGAGAGGGGCACAGGAACCTCCAAAAGAGCTCCCAGTGGCTACAGCTCATGCAATTTGAGTAACAAAATCAAGTAATATTGGATTATAAACCAAAGCACTATGTATCTACTGTGTTATATTGACATAAACTAATAATAAGTAAATAAATGTAGGAGAAAAGAAAGATTTTCCATGCAGAAGAATTGGAAATGATCTCTACAGCCATTCTACCATCAAGAAGGAGCAGCATAATTCTCTCCCCTTCAAGTGTGTTGTGAATAGTGACTCCCTTCTAAAGAATATGGTATAGAATCAGGAGGGTGGGTAATTGTAGCTTCATGGAGAAATTAGCCAGGTGTTCAAGGGCAACGCCAGCATCCCCGAGTCACGTCGGGAGTCTATACCTTTGGTACAATGGAATGAAAATGGCGCTTTTGACTGTGGTCTTCCTCCCCAAAAGAGAGCCCTGATCTAATCACCAGAAAAGCACCGATCAAATCCCAGTGGAGGGACACTCTAAAAATACTTGACCAGTAAGTCTCAAAAGTGGTAAGGTGCACTGGGCGTGGTGGCGCACGCTTGTAATCCCAGTACTTTGGGAGGCGGAGACCGGAGGATCCGGGTTCGCGGCCAGCCTCAGCTCTCTCTCTCTCTCTCTCTCTGTCTGTCTCTCTCTCTCGACTTAGTGAGGCCCTCCGCAACTTCATGAGACCCGGTTTCAAAATAAAGTATAAAAAATAGGGCCGGGGATGTAGCACGGAGGTAGAATGCCCCTGGGTTCAATCCCCAGTACCGCAAAAAAAAAAAAAAAAAAAAAAGTGGTAAGGTTATCTTAGTCTGTTAGGGATGCTGGAAAAAAAATACTGTAGGCTGGATGGCTTGTAAACAACTAAAATTGATTTCTCACACACAGTTCTAGAAGCTGGGAAGCCTAAGATCAAGGGGCTGGCCGATTTGGCGTCTGGCAAGGGTCCAGTTCCTGCTTCATAGAAGACCATCTTGTTGGTGAGAGCTCACAGGTCAGAGGGCAAGCAAGGGAGCTCTCCAGGGTCTGTTTTATGAGGCCACTATTTCTGTTCGTGAAGCCTCCATGCTCGTGACCCAGTCACCTCTCAATGCCTCCACTTCCTAACACCAGCATATTGGGGGTTAGGATTTCAGTGTATTAATTTGGAGGTGGGAGGTGCAAACATTCAGTCTATAGCAGCCATGGCATGACTGAGAAACTGTTTTAATAAAACAGAGCCTAATATCCTGGAGCAGAAAAGGTACATTAAATACTAAGTAAGGAAATTTGAATAAAGGACTTTGGTTAATAATAATGTATGGAAATGTGCTCATTATTGGCTCTTTGTAAGAAATGTATTAGGCTAATGTAAGATGTCCCTAGGAAGACTTGACTGGAGTTTATGGGAACTCTTCCTACTATCCTCACAATTAGACTCTAAGTATAAAACTTGTAAAAATTAAAGTTTATTTCTAAAAAGAAATCAGGAGGATGCAGTCAATTAAAACCACACTGAAGGGAAATTTACTGGACAGCAGACCTGGTTCTTCAATAGATGAATTACCTGTGGAAAAGACTTGGAGGCAGAATCCATGCTTTATAACAAACCCACTCTGAAGACAGCCCATCGACCCATGAGTCCATTAATTCACGAATGGGTCATCCACCAGGGCAGAGCACCCCTGACCTAATTACCACTTAACGGTCCCATTTAGCCAGGCGTCATGGTGCATGCCTGAAATCCCAGTACTTGGGAGGCTGAGACAGGAGGATTGCAGGTTCAAGGTCAGCCTCAGCAAGTTATTCAGACCCTCAACAACTTGGTGAGACCCTCTTTCAAAATAAAAACATAACAGCCGGGCGTGGTAGTGCACGCTTTAATCCCAGTACTTGGGAGGCTGAGACCGGAAGATCCGGGTTTGCGGCCAGCCTCAGCTACTTAGTGAGGCCGTCTGAAACTTCGTGAGACCCGGTTTCAAAATAAAGGATAAAAAATAGGGCCAGGGGTGTAGCTCAGAGGTAGAATGCCCCTGGGTTCAATCCCCGGTACCGCAAAAAATAAATAAATAAATAAATAAATAAATAAAAACATAACAAAAAAAGAGTTGGGGGTATATCTCAGAGGTAGAAGGTCCATGGGTTCAATACCCCCCCCACACACACACAAACACACAATACAAAGCACTTCTAGACATTAGGCTGAACCTCACTGGCAACTCCATCGATTTAACCTGTTCTCTGTATTGTTTACAGCAATGGTCAGACATGGGCAGGAAATTGATTCAGAGGAACCAGTCGCTCTGGACCCCACAGTAATTGGCAGAGTCGTCTAGAACCCAAGTCATCTGGGATCAAGGTCAGTTGTTTTTTCCCCTTACACAGGTTGTGGCAAAAGTATTTTAAAACATTCTTTAATCTGCATCCATCCCTGGCCCTCTTTCCCCCTACCCTTCTTCTCTTTGCCCATTTTTGCTTCGTTATCATCTTTGCGGCCTGGACCTATTTCCTTCTGATACCCTAGTTAGTGATCCCATCTTCTTAAAAGAAGACTGTCATGTGTCCCCCTGCCCCCAACACACCTTGAGCTCCTGCTTAATTTGTCAGCCTCCTTTATCTCGAACCCCTGTGATGGCCGGACTCAGAGCTTCTGCTCCAGCGTCAGCAGACGTTAAATAATTAACACCCATCGCTCGCCTTCATGTGCTTTCTCTCCACATTGCCCAAAATAGCTGGTGGCATTTCCTCTGCATACATAGAGAGCAGAAAGGTCAATTGACATTCGTGAAATATATATTTGTGAAATATATACGTATATATATTTCTACAAAGCAGCAAGGTAGCAAGGCCCCTTTCTTCCCTCATTCCTGTGACTGTCTCATACCAAGCAACTTCCTAGTTTTTTAACTCCTCAGCCCATTTTTTCTGCCATCTTGCAATTTAATTGGCTATTAATTCCCATGGTAACATGACCCAAAATTCAGACTGTGCATACCTGAGGAGAAAGAGTTTTCCCAATGGCAAGGATAAATACTTTCTTTGAGTCACGTTAAATCTTGCTTCCAACTCCCACCCCAGTGCACCAAGGGAAAGCGGGTTTGTCATAAGAGGCACGGATATCCATGCAGAATGGTATTCCCCTGGCGCTCTTTGCTTGTCTGCCTGGAGTGGTGTACAACGCAAATCCCTGGAGGGTAAGGTATTTTCAGTTTGCGCCTGTCTTCTCAGAAGCATGTTCTAAAATGCGGGACACCATTTCCTGGATGTGTTCATCTGTTGGTGAAAGATGGTAGAGACCGAAAGTCCAGCCATCTCCTCTTCTGATCGAGCGACACACGCAAGTGTTTTTTTGCTCTCATGTTACAAAAGTCATACAGAGATTTTTATTAACTTGGGTTCTACTATAGCCCCCCCCCTTCCAGAACGATTTTCAGTCTGGTTGGTCATAAAAGGACACGGGGGCTCCTGGGTGCCCTTCCTGGGGCAAGGTCTCTTCCCTGTTCACACATGCGCACGCTCTCATCTCCTCTTAGTAATAATTATCACTTATCATTAACAAGATACTTTTACATAAGGAAAAGATAATACAGGTGATTTATTTTGTAACAATGGAATCTCTATATTATGAATAAGTCTTCAATGCTCCATGGATGAGTTCGGGAATAAATCACAAAAGGGAATCACTTTGCGGAGTGTGTGTGTGTGTGTGTGTGTGTGTGTGTGCGTGCGTGTATGTGTGTGTTTCTAGGGATTGAACCCAGGGGTATTTTACCTTCTAGCCACACCCCCAGCCCTATTTTATTTTGAAACAGGGTCTCACTAAGTTGCTGAGGCTGGCCTCCAACCTGTGATCCTCCTGTCTCAGCCTCCCAAGTTCTGGGATTACAGGTGTGCACCACCACACCCAGCACTTTCTGGATTTTTAATCCAGGTCCCTATATCTATGTACCTCTGGGCTTGTTCATCGTGGAAGGGAAAAGTTGGACCCAAAACAGGTGCTAAGCAAAATGAAGAAAATGCAGGGTCTGTGGGCAGAGACATCTTTCTGAAGAAGAAGTATCATTTGAACAGAGACTCCCCTGAAGTAAGGAAAATACAAGAGGCGAGAGAACTTGGCCCCTCAGGCTAAAACATGTTGGAGAAATATCAAGAAGGCTGGTGTGGCTAGTGACAGGAGAAAAATGGGGAAGAGGAGGGGGGATATCAAATCAAATCATAACTAATACTCAAAAATAACAATAGTGGGGAGGGGAAAGCGAGCAGGCATGTCTGACTCCTGGGCAGCTCCGTGACCTTCACGGGCAGGCTGGCCGCAGACCATGGAGACCCGGGCAGTGGGCACTGAGCTCCGACCTCCACCTGGAAGCAGCACAGAGACCTGGCTTCCCTCGGCCACCAGCAGGCTACTGGACCCTGGGGAAGCGCTGGGGACACACACGTGACGGGACTCCTTTTCAGGATGCCGAGCGTGGTCTACGAGCTCCTCTCAGAGTACAGATCAAACGACACGGAGTGACCCATGGGCCACGTCCAGGCGGCCACGCTTCCTGTTCTCCATGGAGTCGTTGCTTCCAACAAAGCATCGAAGGGACAGATGGCAGCTCCCGTTATGCACCCATTTCCATTAGAAAGCCCATAAAATCCATGTTTCATGTATTTTTACAGAAATACAACTACTGGTGCTCGTGTGTGTGTGTGTGTGTGTGTGTGTGTGTGTGTGTGTGTGTGTGAGAGAGAGAGAGAGAGAGAGAGAGAGAGAGATACTGGGGATTGAACCCAGAGGCATTCTGCCTTCAAGCTACACCCCTAGTCCTATTTTTATTTTTATTTTGAAACAGGGTCTCACTAGGTTGATGAGAGTCTCACTACTTGCTGAGGCTGTCCTCAAACCTGCGATCCTCCTGTCTCAGCCTCCCAAGTACTGGGATTACAGGCATGCGCCACCACACCCGGCTCCTGTTTGTGTTTGACGGTTCCTTGGTGATGGGTCTGGAGAGCGAGCTCTTTCCCCTCTGTGCCCAGCAACTGCTTCTCAAAGTAGAGGAGCTGGTCAACCTCAAAGCAGTCACTGGCCCGAGGGACCGCGTTCTCCAGCCACTGCCGGACCTCCGTGTCGCTGGCCTTCTGATGCCTGGCTCTCTTGAGGTAAGCGTAGACCTCCTTGAAGACTTCTGCTCCCAGCTTCTGCATGGCTGACCTGTCGAAGGAGTTAGCAAAGATTACGAAGAGCCCCGTGTGGACCTACCTGTGAGAAAAAGTGGTTTTAAATAATTCGTGATACAAATAACACGATCGACCTGGTGTTGGAAGCCATCTTAGAACCACACGCTGAGATTAACATCTTGGACTGACTCCGCTGAGTACACAGTACCTGGCCGAGTGGAATTTGTCCTTCTCCATGTACCAGTAATGTTTAACCCTTCCTTCCCTTAAGCTTGTCCCATGACTGCCCTGCTGTCTTTCCTTATCTTGACCCGTGACAATTTACTGGCTCCTGTGTTTCATCATTTTTTATGATGCTTTGTTTAAACCTTCAATAAAAGAAAAGCGCGGGCTGCAGGAGGACAGGAGATTTGTGCTGCCTCCTCTCCAACTGCCCGAAATCTTAATAATAATTTTGGGCTCAGAGTCGTTCATGAGAAGGAGTTCTAATCAGCAAGCAACATCCACGGCAACCAGTCCATCACACCCTGGGATTTAGAAAAAAGGAAAAAACAAAGCACAATGTGTCACCGTAACATTTGAAAATACTCAACAAATCATGCCTGAATGTCCACGATGCTCCAAGAATCCTCCTGGGGACTCGAGCACAGCAGTAAATGATTTATACATTGTATTAGTTGTTTTTTCAGGACTATAGTGAAACACCAGAGACAGGCTGATGATGCAAAGAGAGGTTTATTTTTTTTAATTTATTTTGTGGTACTGGGGTTTGAACCCAGGTACATTCTACCTCCAAGCTACACCCCCCATATCTTTTTAGTTTTTATGTTGAAACAGGATCTTGCTAAGTTGCTGAGGCTGGCCTCGAACCTGTGATCCTCTTGTCCCAGCCTCTCCAGTACTGGAATTCCAGGTGTGCACCACCATGCCCCGCGTGGTTGATTTTGCTCACATTTTTGGAGGGTCAACATGCAAACTGCACAGTCACAGGCTCTGTGGAAAGGGCTGCCCCTGGGCTGCGTACCCTCATGAGCTGGACAATGATGGTGGAGTGTGTACGAGAGCAAGCAAGTGATTACAGCTCGAACCAGGAGCAGAGAAAGAGAATGGACGCAGCCAGGCCTGCTGCCTCCATAGCAGTCCTCATGAGAACGCTCAGGGGTCACACAGGAGCGACCTCATGCCCCCAGTGACCTCCGGGTCTGCCAATGGGCTCACTTTCCTCAGACCCCACCACCCCAAGCGCACCACCCAGGAGACAGAGCCTTCAGTCACAGTGGCCCCTCAGGGGACACCCGGACCACATCCAAAGCGTTGCACATGTGTATACACAGATGTTCACGTAAACACACACACACACACACAGACACACACACATGAGTGTCCAGTGGAGCTGAGCGAAATGGAGGGAAAGAAGGGCCGGAGGGCAGGGAAATGGCTCTGTGGAAGTGTCATCTGAGCAGAGACCCTCGCCAAGGAAGGACAACACAGGGGCCAGGGAACTTGGACCTCAAACATGTTGGAGAAATAGCAAGAAGGCCGGCGTGGCTATGTCAGGAGAAAAGAAGGGAAGAGGAGGTGGGATATAAAACCAGGTAACGGCTAATAATAAAAAATTATAGTAACCAGGAGGAGGAGGAAAATGAGGGGGAGAAGAACTGTTTCAGTAAGTCCCTTGCCAGACCCTTTTTTACCCACTTTACCCTGACACATTTAACCTTTATGATGGCTTTATGGGGGGCATTTTTTAAAATCCATATTTCATAGATGGAAAAACTGAAGCTTAAAGGAGTAAGGCCATTTGGCTAAATTCCCACCAAGACCAACATTCATTTTCCATACTTCTCTTCATGTGTGTGCACATGGATGGAATCCCTGCATTGTTACAATCATATTGCCCTACTTAGTATGTTTATTTTACATATGATTATTTTCCTCTATCAGAAAAGATCACAAACTAAAATTGGACAGGCAAAACCTGGCCCATGATAGGTTCTGTTTAGTTAGCACTGTGTTTTATTTTCTTTTGTTTTATTATTATTATTTTTAAACCTTTTAATAATGTCTTCAAGCAGGGCTGGCGCTCTCCAATTTTTTTACTTCCTTTGGCTCTCCTTCACACTTCTTAAACTAAGGTGCATCTCATATTTTTTCTACCTGCTTGACCTAGGGACATTCAAGTTATTGAATTTTTTCTACGGTTCTTCAGAATTGTCAGTGTTAGCCGGGTGTGGTGGCGCATGCCTGTAATCCCAGTACTTGGGAGGTTGACACAGGAGGATCACAGGTTTGAGAACAGTCTCAGCAACTTAGCAAGACCCTCAGCAACTTGGTAAGACCCTGTTTCAAAATAACAAATGAAAAAGGCTGGGGGTGTATCTCAGAGGTAGAATGTCCCTGGGTTCAATTCCCAGTACCAAAAAAAAAAAAACCCTCATTTTTAATGGCTCCATCATGTTCCACCAAGTTTACATGAGAAAATTTATCTAGTCATTTTCCCATGAAACAGTTAGCTTTCTCTATCGCTTTTCGCTATAACATTGTGTGACCATCCTTGGACACACAGCTTTTTCATTTAGGGGAATATTTCCTGGCACTATGTTTTGGAGTTGGAGCTAATTACATGTGTGTATTATGCACTCTGACAATGTCTGTGTGCGTTCATGATCTCTGCATGTGCCTTTGTCCTACATGCCTGCAGTCCCAGCTACTCAGGAGGCTGAGGCAGGAGGATCACATGAGCTCACAAGTTCCAACTGGATTGAAACATAGACCTGTTTCAACAACTAGAACAGCAATAAAAATATACAAATATTGTGAGAATGGGATTATTGGGTCAAAACGTGCAAATATTTTTATGACTTTAACCTTGAAATATTTATTATTCATTTCAATGGATTTGGTGAAAAGAAAATCAGGAGCCTCTTTTTTTCTCAAAAAAATTTAAGCATTAATGCTAAGCAGTAATGATGGAAATGTTTACAATAACATTAGAGGCCTCAATTGGAGAACCTTTCATTCATTTTATAAGCTTATTATTCAGTACTACTTGATTTTATAATCTCTGGAACATAACCTCTGGGCTAGGTATTGTGGGCTAGAAAAAAAAAGAAACAGCAATTCATCCTGCTCTGGTTTGGAGGCCAGTAATTAAAATGCACAATATACACATTTATTTTTGGTAGTACTGGGGGTTGAACCCAGGGGCATTCTGCCTCTGAGCTACACCCCCAGTCCTATTTTTTGTTTTTGTTTTGTTTTGAAACAGAGTCTCACTAAGTTGCAGAAGGCCTCACTAAGTTGCTGAGGCTGGCCACAAATCCTCCTGTCTCAGCCTCCCAAGTATAGGGATTACAAGTGTGCCACACCATGCCCTGCTATGATATACACATTTTAAACTAGCACTTCTGCTCCACTTTAGCGCTTGCAAAGTACTTTCACATTCATGATCTCAAATGATCCTTGTGTGGTAGAAAAAGTTACTAAAATGGAAGGCCATGTATCCAGGCAACTGCCTGAAGAAAAGGTCATAAGTCACATAGGTCGTAAGTTATGTGGGTCGTAAGTCACGTAGATTTTAAGTCACGTAGGTTGTAGCTTGCTCAGAAATTTTCTGCAATCACTAACTGCCACATTTCAACTTCTGTAAGCCCGCCTGCCTACTTCCACCCTTTATTTTATAAAATGAGAGTTCATTTGGAGCTTGGGGCGGGAGTTCTTCAGGAGCTATCCTAACTTCAGCCCACCGGGGTAATAAGCTTCCTCTTTTCCATCTAACTGATGTTGGGTCGATTATTCCAGAGGATTTCTGCAACACTTGCAAACTAGGTAGTGTGTTGAACATTCATCTCCATTTAACAGATAAGAATAAGTAGGTGTTAGTAGATGTGCACAAGCTTACACAGCTTGTGGGGGGTAGAGTTGATACTCAAATGCAGATCTTGGCACTCCAAGTGCTGGAGAGGCCAGCAGCCCTGGGGCCCTGCCATCCAGCGTGAAGGGCTTTCCCACCTTCTGTCATGAGATGATCAGGACTGATCCCTGCACACCTGATGTCCCTAGTCACCTCAGACCCCCAGAAATCCAAGCCTCCCTTTCACTGACATTTATGAAACTGGGTCACTCCCCTTGTTCATTGATAACTTCAGCAAGCAGCCCACTCTCTTCCTCCTCCTCCTCCTCTTCCTCTTCCCGGCACCGTTCTTGACCTCAATGTTCTTAGTCTGCTGGTTTTGGACTGCTTTATAGTCAACACTCATTTCTTCTGTGGACCATGGCTGCTCATTCCCACCCTCAGACCCTTCATTTCATCAGCGTGAAAGACCACATGATCTCTGATTTCTTTTTTTGTTTGTTTGTTGGTGCTGGGGATTGAACCCAGGGGCATTCTACCTCTAAACTATACTCCAGCCCTTCTTTTTTATTTTGAAACATGGTCTGGCTAAGTTGTTGAGGGTCTTGCTAAGTTGCTGAGTCTGGCCTTGAACCTGTGATCCTCCTGTCTCAGCCTCCCAAGTACTGGGGTCATGGTTGTGTGCCACCGCACATGGCTTGATTCCAGTTTCTCCACTGTTTAACCCCTGTTTGTACTCTTCCACCACGCTTCAGTTATTTTCCACTTCATGGTGATGTCGGTCCTTTGGCTCTCCCACCGTGATAAGAATCACCCCTTCCTGTTAGGTCCTCCCTGATGACTAGGTAGCACACATTCTTCTCTGGCTCCTACCTCACATCTGCAAAAACTGACCGTGTACTAGACAATTCAAGCCTCAACACATGAAGTAAAGTTTTATTACAGAAATATGTGATGAAAATATAGACTAAACATTTCTACCTATGAACACATTTAAAAACATTTTGGGGGGTATGAGGGATTGAACCCAGGGGCATTGTACCTCTGAGCTACACCCCCAGCCCTTTTTTATTTTGAAACAGGGTCTCACTAAGATGCTGAGGGTCTTGCTAAGTTGCTGAGACTGGTTAAAAACATTTTCCAAATAAATTATGGGTCAAAAAAGAAATCAGTCGTGCCATAAACAAACTCATTTTAGGCCAACAGGAAAGTGATGGCAGCATGCAATCCTGTGGTGTCAATTTATTCTTACACTTGGAAAGCACACTGTAATATTTCTGCAATGATATACTTGAATATTTTAGGATTCATAAAATAGAAGATTCTATTTAAGGGGACTCTCTTGCTGTTATGATTTTTTTATGAGAAGAAAGGGCAGTGTTCTCTGTGCTGTCCAAATTAAAGAAGGAGTTCAAAGTTCCTTTTTTTAAAGAGAGAAATTGGACTGGGGGCTGGGCAGGGGCGACAATCCCTTTAGTTAACTGGGTCTTTCAAATAAAAAGAACTTACATTTTAACTTTTCTCATCTCTTTCTTTCTACATTCTATTTCCTTTTTCAATTGTATCATTTTGTTCAAGAATCAAAAATCTAGCTGGGCATGGTGGTGCACAATTATAATCCCAGTATTTGAGAGGCTGAGACAGGAGGATGTCAGGTTCAAAGACAGCCTCAGCAATGAAGCAAGACTTTCAGCAACCAAGCAAGACTATGTTTCAAAACAAAAAATTGAAAAGGGCTAGGGCTGTAGCTCAGAGGCAGAATGCCCCTGGGTTCAATCCCCAATAACACACACACACACACACACACACACACACACACACACACACAATCAATAATCTTTTAGGGACTTTTAAATATTATTTTATTCCAAATGTTTCATTTACAGACTAAATGCCTCGCCCAAGGTTGAACAGACAGTTGGGGACAGATAGGGGACTGGGTCCTGGGCTTTGGGTCAGATAAGGGTACCTGAGCACAGGAGACCCGTGGAAGTTTTCCCAAGGTTCCAAAGCTCATGCTGCTTGCGGCAAATCCTGACCACATGTGTGACTGGCTCCCAAGCTGAACAACTCCACTGAACTGCAAGGGGGCCCTCCTCGCTCCCTCGCGTGTCCTCCGAGTTCGGTCTTCTCCAAATCCCTTTACTTACCTCTTCCTGCGCTGACTTTGCATTTGTAAACAGTGTGTTTTATCACATCTATGCATTTGCCCCATCAGTTAGTGACTACTCTGTATGCCCTTTATTTATCTTTATGGAGTGCTTCACATGCTCAATATGCACATTAATTCTCTTAGCAAGAATCTTGCCCTTCACCTGTTTGTTTACAACCATGCCAACAGCATGCCGGGTAACGTTATAGACTCTTCTGGTTTTGCCATGGGAACACTTGTGGGCATTACTTTTTGAACAGTTCCCATGCCCTTAATGTCTACAATATCACCCTTCTTGTAGATTTACATCCATGTGGCCAAAGGAATGACTCCGTGTTTTCTAAAAGGTCTGGAGAACATATATTGGGTTCTTCTCCTCTTTCCCTTTGTGTCCAGCATTTTGCGAATTCCTGGAAGATGGTGGCTCTGGCCTAAAGGCTGCCTGAGTGTTTTCAGGAAAGCTGTTTCCTGGGTGGGCTGGGGATGGCGTCTGAATGGAGACGTGAATGACAAGAATGAATCATACCTGTCAGGATCCCAGAGGGAAGCCCACAGTCCACAGGATCTGGAGGGAAGAGATGACTGGGGAATTGCAGCCTGATTGAGAGAATGCTGGATGAGGAGAGACAGTTGGCCAGGGGTCCTACCTGCAGCCTGGGCACAGGTGAGGGCTTTGAAGGGCTGGCACAACAAGCTCTGTTATAACAAGAGCCCTGTCTGCTGTGCGAGATGGAGACACTGCCAGGAACACAGCTACAGAAGCACCGCGCAAAGCACCTCAGTGCATAGATCCTCCTGATTAATCCAAGAAAAATCTACCTCTCCCGCTGAGCCGACTTCCCCAAGTCATGGGAACTCTTGTCTAGACCACCTGAAAGATGGAGCTGACTTTGTGCTCATTTGCAGAGTAAACCGCTCATTATTCATCTTGCATCCAAACTCCATTTTAATATGCAACTGTCCATATGTGTTCATGCACCTTTCTCAAAGTAGCACAAATTATACGTAGCTGTAGTAATTCTACATGTAGGCAGCGACAACTCAAGAGACTGGCACCTGACCAGTTCTCTCAGCAATGTCTAGAGTGGAAGCTTTTTGTTTGCCTATCTCATTGTGTTGTCTGGAGTGTTGGAATTGTGGGGCAGGTAGTGAGATTTTAACTCCATGTTAGCCTTTGCTACTATAGTATTATGGCGACTCACCGAGCCTTCATTTCAAATCCACAAACACATGTGTACAATGACTTTTCATGACCATCCCAACTTTACCATACATATATCATGAAATATTTTAAGACATGCAAAGAGGTGTAAAGTATAAACACTCGCATATCTAACCCCTGGCTTAAACTATCAAGTACTCGCAAATATAGTTGGAGCTCCATGAATTCTCCTTCCAATTCATATCCCCCTCCAAACCACCAGAGGTGACCACTGTCCTGAGTCTAGTGTTTATCACCACTGAGCACTGGAAAGATACTTTTACCATATATATATATATATATAGATAGATAGATAGATAGATAGATAGATACGTGTCCCTTAGAAACAAGGAGTACTGTTTTGTGTACTTTTATGCTCTAAGTAAATGGTACTACTTTTAATTTTTTGTCGTCTTTGCTCAAAATTATTGGTAATTTGTCTCCTTTGATTCTGTAGCTCACTGATTTTTACTGGGTGCCAATCCATTATTCACATAGTCATCCCCTGCCCAAGTACACTTCACACTGTTTCTCTATCCCCCTACACACACACACACACACACACACACACACACACTGCTGCACATACATGTTTTTACTAATAAAGCTGTTATGAATATTCTTGCACACATCTTCTTGGATGTGTGCTACAACACACACACACGTGTGCACATACATGCAAAACAAACAAGCAAACAAAAAACCAAGAAACAGCCATTCAGACACAAGTTCTACATTGTCATTATTTTCTGGTTGATTTACCATCACTCGTATTCAATCCTTTATAATGACCTCAAGATGGATATTTTATAATAAGGAAGCACAATCCAGAGTAGAATAGAGTGATTTTCAAAATCAGAATAAAAAAATTCCCCATCAGGTACCAAAACACTAGCTAACAAAACACCTTCACTGTATATAGAAGGAAGCCAACGCTCAGAGAAGGGAGGGTAGGGTTGCCCAGTGGTGAGTGCTGGGCTGCAGAGGGCAGCGGACCCTTCCCTGAAATTCCTCTGTGATGGAGATTCACGTGAACCATAAAAATGTCCCCCTTGCTTTTCCTCTGTTCTCTAAGCCCCACTCAGCAATGCACCATGCAATGAGGCTCACTCCGTCACGTCCTTCCCAGCTGAATTGCAACTGCGCCTCCCTTGATCAATTCAAACTACAATTTTCATTTTCAAGTTAATTCCAGCCCAGCTTTACTGAAGTAGACGTGAAGATCAGAAGATAAAATAGGTTTCCCAATCAAACCCAACAAGAATAATTGGATTTTCAAAGGAAAATGAAAAGAAATCACACAGGAAAAGAAATTAGAACTTAAATTTGGAAGAATTTCTCAGAGCAGGGATGAGCTCTTTGGGCCGGAAACTGTAGGGTTTCCTTGGATACGAGTAGGTTTTAAAAGCTGCCTTTCCATTGGTGAGATTTCAGGCTCCCCTAGCCCTCTTCTTGACCAGGCCTGTCCTCAGCCCGTGAGCCCAGCTCAGCAACAGCCTCCATGCCCTGGTACCCCACTGAATTCCTCTTCGTAATTTTCCATCCACTGACCCCCTCACTCAGCCCATTGGCTAGAAATCCCCAACTGTCCCTGCGCTTCTGGAAGTTGAGTCGAATCTCTCTTTTATTGCAGTATTCTTGAATAAAGCCTTTCTTGCCTGTTCAATTTTGTTGGGTGCATTTTTTTTCTTTGACAGATTTGCTTCTCGAAGCCAAACCATCACCGAGTCCCACATCATGAGCCGCCTGTAATTAGAAGGGCCCTGTGTCTCAGCTTACCTGAGACGGTCCCAGGCCATGCCTGATGCGGGAGCACAGTCCCCAGCGGCTGCCCATCTTATGTCCCTATATGAAGGTGCCGCGACCTATGTCACTAACATGTGCAGGGAGGGAGCGGGGGAGCGGGTGGTGCTGTGTGTATGTATGAATGTGTCACTTTGAACCTCACTATGGTGTACAACTACAATGCACCAATAAAAGGATTTAATTAATTAATTAATTAATGTAGTACAGGAGATTTAACCCAGGGCCATTCTACTTCTGAGCTACACTTCCAGCCCTATTTTATTTTTATGTGGAAACATGTTCTCACTAAGTTGTGGAGGGCCTAAATTGCTGAGGCTGTCCTTGAACCTGTGATCCTCCCATCTCAGCCACCATGCCTGGCTTATTTTTTAAATTTTGAAACAGGGTCTCGCTAAGTGGCCAAGGCTGGCCTCAAACCTGTGGATCCTCCCATCTCAGCCTTCCAAGGCTGAGGGCCTTGCTCAGTTGCTGAGGCTGGCCTCGAACTTGCACTCCTCCTGTTTCAGCCTCCCAAATACTGAGGTTATAGGTGTGTGCCGCCATGCCTGGCACCAATAAAAGTATTTAAAAAGTGTTTTGGTTTGTTGAATAAATTATGCTACACCACACATGGTGTGAAATCTACCGGTGAGAGACTTTCATTAAGAAGAGGACCTGTTGAACTTTAAAAACAGAGCTATAGCCATATTCCAAAGAACCGAAGAATAGATTCATCATGTTTCACCATAATTAAAAAACGAGCCCTCTCACTTTCTCCCTCACACGTCCAGGCGATGCCTTTATTGTACCTCTCCTCTGATGAGTACAGATGGCTTACCACAGAGCACAGACCAGGAATGTGAGGTGCGTCCGAGAGGAGGCCGGGAGGAGAAGGGGAGGAGGCCAAGTCAGAGAGGGACCGGGGAGGCCGACAGGTGCTGCAGGCCTTGGGGAAAGCAGCTGAGATTGGGATCGGCACATTATTCTCTTATGAATTGCATGCAAGGACGGGAATGAATTTGCAGAACAATAATTGAAGCAGACACCTGCACATGACAGAGGGGTGAATGTAGACCGAGCTGCGCTTCGCAGCTCCATCCCCAGACCTATTTGCTTTTTATTTTGAAATGTCTTGTTAAATTGCTGAGGCTGGCCTCTAACCTGTGATCCTCCTCTCCAGCCTCCCAAGTATTGAGATTACAGGAGTGCCCTTTTAATTGCCTTCTGAAGACAAAGGAGAAGCCCCTCGCTGGGGTGGGGTTCGCTGAGTGGTTTGAGCAATGGGCTTTTAGATCTTCCACTTATTTGAAAATATCTGCAAGAGGCTCTTCCTCTGCAGAGCTCTCTGGGGACCATGGGATTGGACGAGGACAACGCCTACACGCTCAGCAGGTCGGGTCTCAGGCACCGGCTTCCATGCGGGGGCCGCGATGGGGAGCAGGTTGGTCAGACAGTTCCTAGAGGCGCCTCGAATGGGAAAGTCTAAGATCCTGCCCTGCGGAGGGCTCCTGACCTGGGCTTCTTAACACCACTGTCCAGTTCTCTCCACTGAAGAGAGAACGAGGTCACTAAAAGGGAGGGGAGCCTCTTGTCTTTGGAGTCAGACCAGAGATGTGGAGAAGAGGAACCAGGACCAGCATCACTAGGATGCTCTACTATGAAACCTCGCCACGTGCGTAGAATCCAGCCAGCAGCATCGCACCACATGGGAGCCGGTGAGAAAGGCAGATCTCAGCCCCCGCCTAGACCTGCTAGACCAGGAGCTCCACGTAAACAAGACCCCAAGCGACACATGCGCACGCTAGGGTGTGAGGGACACTGGCCTGAGCCGTGGTTCCAGTTTGAGTAGCAAGACTCTAGAAAGCGGTTGAGCTGCACACTAATTTCTATATTTCTTTATTCATTTTTTGTGGTACCGGGGATTGAACCCAGGGGCATTCTACCTCCGAGCTACACCCAAAGCCCTGTTTTATTTTTTGTTTTGAAACAGGGTCTCGCTAAGTTGCTGAGGCTGGCCTTGAACCTGCGATCTTTCTGTCTCAGCCTCCCAAGTACTGGCATTACAGGTGTGCGCCACCACGCCCGGCTTACAAACTAGCTTTGACAGAGGATTGTGATCAGCTTTCTAAGCCCAGAGGCTGTTTACATGCCCACGCTCTCTGCTGAAGGACTGAATTTACCTTTTTTATAATATGAATTTGTATAAAGGGGCCACGATCCGATTCAGGCTGAAGTTCTTTTTCCTTCTCTCTCTCCCCCTCCCCCATTCTCTGGTGAACAGATTTGCTTTAATAATAATCACTTGAGAAGTGATGAATGAGTTGCTATGCAGGTTACCCTGATGCAATCATTATACATCGCATACATGTACCGAAATGTCACACTGTACCCCATAAACATGGATAATTACTGTGTCGATTAAAAATAAAAACATAAAAATTCATAAGATTTGATTCATAACAGTGTCAGTACAAATCCAGCTACAGTTCTATGTCTTTGGAGGAGGACACGGGCCCTGCACGGGAGGGGGAGTGTGAATTACAGTCCTTTTGGAGCGTCCGGGGTCTGCTCGCCTGCGGCTGCTCCCGACTCCGGATTCTGCACTGGCTAGAACTATCCTGGCTTAGGTAAGCGGGAAGCTTCATCCCCTTCGATTTGGGAAACACAGTATTCTAATTTTGTTTTACAGATAATCTGACAAGGAAGTGTCAAATAAGCACAAGAAAACCAGCCTGTGTTAATAACATCTTAACATCTTTCTTTTCTTTGTATGTGGGACAGGTATTTCAGAAATCATTGAGTGTGAGACAGAGTTCTGATTAGGTTTAGCATATGGGAAGTAAGTCTTGGGAAGAAAAACAAAGAATTAAATCACAGATTTCAGGTTCAGCCATCTGGGAGGGAGTGAGTGTGTGTGTGTGTGTGTGTGTGTGTGTGTGTGTGTGTGTGTTACTGGAGATTGAACCCATGGGCACTCTACCACTGAGCTATATCCTCAGCTCTTCTTATTTTTCATTGTGAGACAGGATCTCTCTAGGTTGTCGAGGCTGGCCTCCAACTTGTGATCCTCCTGCCTCAGCCTCCCTCCTGCGTCACTGAAACTACGGGTGTGCACCTCCGTGCCCAGATGGAACTGTCATTTTTACAGCTTAAAAAAAGTCAAAGCCAGGGGTGGTGTCACAAGCCTGT
This sequence comes from Glis glis, assembly GCA_004027185.1. NCBI lineage: Eukaryota > Metazoa > Chordata > Mammalia > Rodentia > Gliridae > Glis > Glis glis. The sequence goes on from PVJS01007914.1 coordinate 41,119, forward strand.
AATTACAGCCACTCAGGAGGCTGAGGCAGGAGGATCACAAGTTTGAGGCCAGCCTGGGCAACTTTGTGAGACTCTCAAAATAAAAAATAAAGCCGGGCATGGTGGCGCACGCTTGTAATCCCAGTACTTGGGAGGCTGAGACCGGAGGATCCGGGTTCTTGGCCAGCCTCAGGTACTTAGTGAGGCCCTCCACAACTTAGTGAGACCCTGTTTCAAAATAAAGAATAAAAAATAGGGCTGGGGGTGTAGCTCGGAGATAGAATGCCCCTGGGTTCAATCCCTGGTACCGCAAAAAAAAAAAATTAAATTAAAAGGGCTGGGAATGTAGCTCAGTGGTAGAACATCCTTGGGCTCAATCTCTAGTATTGCCAAAAAGAAAAAAGAAAAGAAAGAAAAATAAAAGATCCAATATTGGCAACTTCATATAGTTCACCCTAATTAAAACATTCAGTTTGGAATTTTGTCAGTTAATACATATTAATAGAATACAGAGTGTTGTATGTGGAGGTTGAGTTGTCTCTTTTCCTTGGGATGTTTCTCTTTGGAAGTTGGAGGAAATGTTTTCAGAGTCCAGATAATCATCTCTGTACTCCAAGCAGCCAGGGAGAAATGGGTCTTAGAAAGCTAGGTCTGGTTATAGAATCAGGATGAACGCTTGTTTTCGAATCTGTGGAAGAGACACACAAATGGTAGCAGACCGAGCCCCCCGTGAGTTTCTTCTCTACTTCCTGGTCACAGTCGGGTACAGTCCATATTTGAATCAAGACAAGAGGAAGAGGACAGGATGCCCCCCCTACAGACCCACCGTCAGCTCAACTCCATGTCTAGCTGGGACGGGGGAGAGGAAGATGCAAAGAGAAGAGAACAGTCTTGTCCCTTTTTGGTCAATTATCACAACTGTACTAACTGCGCTGAGCGGCCATGGCCCTCGGGACACGATTCTATGACAGCCTGAATCACATCACAGTGCAACGGTGCATCTAGATGTCTGTTCCTCCCATGCCAGCCCAAGACCACACTTTGAGAAATAAGGCAGGAAGCCTGTCTTCTCTGTGGTAGGGAGCCAGGCACCAATAGTAGGAGGCATGAATAACTTTTATTTCAAATGTAAAAGTCTGTTAAATAAATGATGACTTCTAATAGACAATCACGTTAGCAAAAATTGAAGGACTACATTATAAATCTTTGGGGATTATGGAAACCAATTTGGCTGTAAGTATAAAGAGTTGCGTCCTGTGAATCAGTAATTATAATAAAAGGTCACATCCTATGAACAAGTAATTATAAGGCATTTATCTTGGGAAAGAGTCTGAAATTTGAAAGTAACATTAGGTAAAAAAATGTTTATGTCAGTATTACATATGAATTGTAAAAACTGAAAATCTCAAAGGATATTCCATTATAGAGAAATTAATGACATTTTTGGGGATATTTGATAACATTGGAAAATGCTCAAAAAAGGGGGGCAAAAAACTATGACACTCGTATCTTGCTTTTTTTAAAGTTAACATTAAATTACAAAGATGTCCACTTATTCAAAGTGATGCCAAAATACTGTTTGTAATGGCTGTAGACTATTCCACTGGATGTAAATATAATAAGTGATTAACTATGTTTTCTAAGTATGTGCACATCCACACATGTGCACGCAGAGCTGGGATCGTGCCTGCAGAGCTCACCACATGAGCACACAGATTTCCCTCACTTCTTTTTAATGCCACATTGTAGTGGTATATGCTGATTTTTTAAAACAATTCTTACTGATAGCATTAGTCTATACACAGCTTTTTAAAATTAAAACAATCCTATAAACCTGGCATGGTGGTTCACACCTGTCGTCCCAGCTACTTGGGAGGATGAGGCAGGAGGATTGCTTGAGCCCAGGAGTATGAGACCAGCAAGACCCCACCTCAAAACAAAAACCAACAAGCAAAAAAAAAAAACCAATCCTACAATAGCTACATTTGATATACATTATTGTGCATTTATACAAGATTTGCTACAGCACAAATTCTGAAATTGTTAAAGATTTTCATTTAAAAAATTTGAACAGGCATTTACAGACTTCTCTCTATGTTACTGCACTGATTAACACTCCCCCACACTGTGTGAAAGGAGCTGCTCTTCATTTTAAAATGGAGATAGTGGGTGGGAGACATTTGTGTTTGTGTATTTGTGTGGATTTGTGTAGCCAACAACTCCAAGACTATGACATATTGTGAATGAGGTTTTCCTTCCTTCCTTCCTTCTTCCCTTCCTTCCTTCCTTCCTTCCTTCCCTCCCTCCTTCCTTCTTTCCTTTTGTTCTTCCTCCATTTCCTCCTCCTTTCTTCCTTATAACATTATTATTATTATTATTAGTAGTAGTAGTAGTCGTAGTAGTAGTAGTAGTAGTACCAGGGCATGAACTCAGGGGTAGTCTACTTCCGAGCTATACCCCCAACCCTTTTTATTTTGAACCAGGGTCTCACTAAGCTGCTGAGGGTCTCACTTCATTGCTGAGGATGGCCTCGAACCTGAGATCCTCCTGTCTCAGCCTCCCAAGTACTGGGATTACAGGTATGCATCACTACACCTGGTACTACCTTGTTATTTCATCTAGTGGGAGACGAGAACAAGGGAAAGTAAGAGTGAAGGCCATTGAAGACGACAGTGGGAAATGGTGTGCACTCCTGCGCATACTAATTAATCGGTGGCAAGGGTTGTTGCAAATTGCTACTCAGAGCCAAGAGCGCCTCCTGCAGTTGCTACAAGGTGACAAGAGTAAAGACCTGGCGCCGCCTGTCCCCACTGCTTCCCCATCGGCATCAGGACCAAACTACTGTCCCCACTGCTTCCCCATCGGCACCAGGACCAAACTACTGTCTCCACTGCTTCCCCATCGGCACCAGGACCAAACTACTGCTCCAATTGACCAGGGCTTATTTTTTTTTCACATTCGCAGGAATTCTTATTGTGGAATCAGATCATATTGTCTTTACTTTATCTCCAAAATTTGGTGACAATTTCTGTGGCATGGGGTCCTTTGGTATTTCTGTGATTCACATAATACCCGGTGCTGCTGACAATGTCCTGGATTCAAGTGGAGCTTGTTGCCTGGGCTCAGACCTGAGGGTGCCCACCAAGTGCGGCTGAGGTGTCCCCTGTTATTTTCTGAATTGGATGAGAAGACAGGACAGAGGACTGTTGCCAGAAGGCCCAGCGGTCAGCGTGGTTTGACTGGGTGTGGTCGTGCACGCCTGCAATCCCAGTACATGGGAGGCTGAGTGTGATGGTTTGATTTAGAATGTCCCCCCAGCCCTCATGGAAACAAGGTGGCCATGTTGGGAGCAGGGCTTGGTTGCTAAGGAGGGGTCCCTGGGGCGTGGCCTTGGGATTATATATGGTTTCTCCTCCCTTGCTCACTCTCTCTGCTTCCAGCCTCCATGACATGAGAGCAGAGCCCTTGCTCTCTCCCTCTCTCTGCTTCCCGCCACCATGCCCGGAGATCCATAGACCCCAGCCTCACATGGACTGAACCCGAAATCTCCAAAAACTGTGAGCAAATACGTCTTCCTTCCTCTAAAATGTGTGGTCAGTTGTCTTGTATTACAGCAGTGAGAATGTTGACTAAGACACTAAGATAGGAAGATTGCAAGGTTCAAGGCCAACCTCAGCAACTTAGCGAGACCCTGTTTAAAAATAAAAATTTAAAAATGGGGCTGGGGCTGTAGCTTGGAGGTAGAATGCCCCTGGGTTCAACCCCCAGTACAAAAAAAAAAAAAGCAGTTTGAATATAGGTTTGAAAGCACCTCAACTCTTCTTGGAATAAACCACTTTAAAGCCCCTCTCGAGCCTCCCCATGTCCCACGGAAGTGTTTCTGAGGTGTTCCAGTCCAGCAAAGCTGAAGTTGTTCCTGTAGGGTTAGGAACCAGCAGTCCTGTCTTTAATTCTTCCTGTGTGATGTTTTTTTTGCCATCCATTCTTGCAAATCAAGGGAGGAACCAAGCTAACTTCAAACATTCACACGCTCAAGTAGAGAGGAACATTCTTCTCCTCTCTGATCCAAGCCAGACAGCATTTGATGATGGCATACATGGGCTTTCCTTCTCTCTGTGTCTGCCTTAGGACGGAGAGACATGGAGCTACTGCTTCAAGACAACAACAATACACCATTGTGCAAAGTACAAGCAAGAACTCAGGGCTGAAGCCTTAAGAAGATCAGTTAATGCTTGTTTTCCTTTCCAAAACAATCAAATGGAGAAGATTCAGAATCGTGCGCCTTAGGAATTTTGTCATCAAGCAACTCTATCAAGCATTCCTTTGTGTCCATACCTAGGAAATACATTCAATGTGAATAAAATGGCTTGTTTCTCTAAAGCCGGGGAGGACATGCACATTTAGTTTTATGAGTGAGATACAAATTAAGGATGCAGGCAAAACGTTTCTAATATTCTTGTATTCACTTTAAATTTGGCTCTAATTAGGGACGTTTAAAAATATAGTGATTAGCGATTAGGTTGTTTTTAATGCTTGATTCATGCTTTCATTTGCATTAAAAAGTTCTATTTGAGTAGAAAATCATAGAGGCATAATGTTTCTCTCCTTTTTTAGGAAATTAGGCTGTTGGCATCATATGTTTATAATAACCACAGAACAACTGTCTACCTGGTATAGGAAAGAAAACAAATAGCCTTTTTGTGTGTGTAGGTGGTACTGGGGATTGAACCCAGGGGCATTCTGCCTCTGAACTACACCCCCAGTCCTTATTTTTTGTTTTGAAACAGGGTCTTGCAAGGTTGCTGAGAGTCTTGCATAATTGCTGAGGCTGGCCTCAAACCTGCGATCCTCCCATCTCAGCCTCCCAAGTACTGGTGTTACAGGCCTATACCACCATGCAAACAGCCTTTTGAGACTTGTCCTTGCATATGTGTTTACACACAGAAAGCCATAAAAATCTTTAGGCCTTTGTGTTGAGGACTAAAAAACTATGAGCGTGGCAAGACGTTGGGGACATTCCAAGTGTTTATGGACAGATGAGTGCATAAAAAATTGTGGTGTGTGTGTGTGTGCTTATATGGAATATTACTCCGCCTTTAAAGAAGAGACCCCACTAATTTGCAACAACATGAATAAACCTAGAGAAATTCAGCTAAGGAAAGGAAGCCAGACACATAAAGAAAAATTCTGCATGATCTCATTTATCTGTGGAATCAAACAGAACAAAACAGAAACAAAAAACTGAGTACATAGAAACAGAGAATAGAATGGCGGTGTTTGGCACAGGGAAAATGGGAAGATGTGGATTCAAGGGTACAAAGTTACAGTTATGTAAGATGAAGAAATTGAGAGACCTAAGGTGCAGCATGAAGACTATAGTTGATAATATTGTATGGTATACCAGTAATTTACCGAAAGACTAGATTATACGTACTTTTACCACACAAACGAAGAAAAGCCACTGTATGAGATGATGGGTATGTTGATTTGCTTGTTGTAATTATGTCAAAACATCATGTTGTACACCTTAAATATATATAATTTAAAAAGAAGTTAAATAAAACGTGAAATATAAAAAGCTCTTCAGCAACTTTTGTCCCTTAAGAGAATTGTACGCTATTGGTTTCTGCATGTGTTTGTATTTAATTTGAAGCTTGGTTGTCTGCTCTACACCTTGAATAATGAGAAAATAAAGGAATAAAATATTTTTAAAAAATATGAGCAGGGTGTGGTGGCGCATGCCTATAATCCCAATACTTGGAAGGCTGAGACAGGAGGATCGCAGGTTTGAGGCCAGCCTTGGCACCTTAGCGAGGCCTTGTTACAAGATAAAAAGTAAAAAAGGGCTGGGGGTGTAGCTCAGAGATAGAATGTCCCTGGGTTCAAGCCCCAGTACCACACACAGAGGAAACTATATGAATTCAGTTGCTTACAAAGGCTTAGTCCAGGACAACGGAATGCGGAAGTTCTTTTCCACCAAGGATGCTGAAGGCATTGCTTACACTTCATGGTAAAGCAAGAAGCACGTAAGCACAGTCCGCTCCAACAGCGCAGGCAAGTGGTGCCCTCCTTCAGCTCCCGTCCCAGCTCCAAACCCACCCTTGTACACTCTGTCCTGTGCTGCCAGGCCCAAGACTCTGCCGACTGAATTTAGCTTCCAGCAGCTCCCTACTAGGATTCGCCAGTAGGAGGGAAAGTTGGAGGACAGGAAAAAGGAAACCAGGTCACACTGGCAACACCTCCCTGCAGCAGCCCCTGCCTCCAGCCTGCGGGTCGCCAGTGTTGGGAGACCCAGCCTCATCGTTCTGCTCAGAGACACTGGCACAAGCTGCCTGCACTCCCTCCTCCTCAGTCTGCGTACCACCCCAGGGAGCCCTCCTCCTCCAGCGCTGAGATTCTAGCACCCCCTCCTCAGAGGTCTGCGTCCCTGAGCCACAGAGCCCCCTGCCATGCCTCTAAGGGTCAAGAGTCCTGATTTTTCCTTTCCTCCTCCCAGCCTACAGGTGGCAGCTGGTCCCGCGGGTTGGGCCTTCATGGTACTCCAATGCCTCAGTTCATTTGTGTTGCTGTAACAAAATACTCGAGACTGGGTGTTATAGTTTGGATAGAAAATGTTTTCCAGAGAAGCTGGGGCATGGCTGGAAAGGGCAGCCAGGGACTGTAACTGGCTGCTTTCTCTGTCTGTCTGTCTGTCTCTCTCTGTGCTTCCTGGCCACCGTGAGGTGAAGCGGTTTACCCTTCTCTGCCATGCCCTGAAGCCCTGCCTTCACAGTTCCTGCCTTGGAGCGGGCTGATCATGGACTGACCTCTGAAACTGTGAGCTCCTAATAAACCTTTCTTTCTCTAAGTTGTGCTCGTCAGGTATTTTGGTCACAGTGATGAAAAGGCTGACTAAAACACTGGGTGCTTTATAAAGAACATTTACTGCTCACAGTTCCGGAGACTTCAAAGTCCAAGATCAAGGAGCCAGCAATTCATGTCTGGCGAGGGTCTGTTCCTTGTAGATGGTGCTTTCTGTGTGCCCTCCCATAGCGGAAGAGATGGAGGGTCTGGCTGCTTCCCGCCAGCCCTAAAAAGGAACTAATCCCACTCGTGAGGACAAAGCTCTCAACACTTAGTCCCCCCAAAGGCTCCAAATTTTAACACTATTATGTAAGTTCCAACATATGGACTTGGGGGAGACACATACATTCGAACTGAAGCACACAGTGTCCCCCTTTTTTGTTTTCAATTTCCCAATCCCTAGCTGAAAATGCTATATTAAATCCTCCCCATTAAACTAATTCATATAGTTTCTTCTAACAAGACCCTGATTGTCAGACAAGTTGTGCTGTATCATTTGAGATTAAGTCAGCTCTGTCAGTGAGCCCCGGCATTGTTTGGAACATCAGAAAAGGGCACAAGAGAATCTCATATTCTTGGTGGTGGTTCTATGAGTTTCCACCTCCATCCCCTGTTTAATGCTTTAATAGTACACAAGATAAACAGGATGTGAGATGGTAGAGGATGGTGGTTTTAGGATTCTACATCCCCTCTCTCTCTTTTTCTTTTCCTCCCTCTCTCGCTCCCTCTCCCTTTTGAGATGAGGGTCTCACTATGTTGCCCAGGCTGGTTTCAAACTCCTGTTCTCTAGTGATCCTCTTACCTCAGCCTCCCAAGTGCTGGGACCACAGGTGCGTGTCACCATGCCCAGCCTTAACTTCTTTGTTAATGCAATGCAACACACACACACACACACACACACACACACACACACACACACACACACACTTTTTCTCCATGGAGAGAAAACAGCAATGAGAGAGATTCTGGAGACACAATCAGAATCCCAGGTACAGTTAGACAAAGAGAATCATATATCATTACAATAAATGCCAGCATTGTTGTCTTGGCACTTATTTCCCAATAGAATTAGCTGAGAAGTAAATATACTGTCACTTAAAAACCTTTTAAACAAATAAAAAAATTGCCATCCCATTTACTTTTGGGAAAAATACAATGTTGAAGAAGTTAACCCAGGGAGCAAAACTATTGGCCCCACTTTTGCTAAAATGCGACTGCTGTTGAAGACAAGCAACAGAGTCATGAAAGCCCTATTCACAAAACTCCCCAAATTATGTTGTTTGTACTGGATTAAAACACCAAAATTGTATACTCGGAGACACAGTAATATGAAAACTGAAATCAGTTCTGTTGCTTTGTCTATAGCACAGTGAGGACTGTAAAATCTTCCAGTGTCTATCCACATCCCTTGCCTCTAGTATTCAGTCTTCCTGTTTGAATTACTCTGAAACAGACTGTGGCGAGTGTCTTAGGGGTCCTAAGTCGACTGGTTGAATCACTCCGGCCTCTATTCTAGATTAGAAGGGATCAATTGAACTGTGTGTTCTTGTTGCAGATATAGAAGCTACAGTTATGGGGTAGAGTTGGCTGAACATTCATTCAATAAATACCAAGTGTCTTCCAAAGAAACAGCGTCGAGCTATGAGCAGCTTCCTCAGAGGAATGATCCTTGGAGTCTACACCCGCCCTGGGGCCCACACTACACCTAAGTTACCAGGACTAGAACTCAGAAGACTTGAATTCTAGGTCTGCTCTGTACATAGGTTGAATCTTAAAGGGTACGCCATCTTCTATACTGCTGACACCCAGTTCTCCACCTGCCCCAGAGTCACTGGGCTACGGAAGATGCTACAGCATTTCTAAGGCTAATTTCCACAGTGTGGGTTCTTTATGTTTCCAATCAGGATAAAAACATCTGCTGGACACGGCCATTGGTGTGGCAGGTAATGATACTGATACAAGGAAAGAAATAGCCCGTGGGGGGGGCTGCTAGGTAATACAGGTGACCTCAATTTACCAGCTTTCCCCGAGTTCCAGGCACTATGCTAATCAATCCTGGGAAACAGGCATTGTCATCCTCATTTTGTAGAAGATACAATTAAATCTCAGAGGCAAAGCCATAGAGTTGTTTAGTGGCAACAAATATAAGAGTTTGAACTCGGGTCTCCTTGACTTTGAGAACCGTGCTCCTAACATCTCAGAGCAATCCTCATCATCCAATTTCACCCTTCCCCATTTTGGCTTTAGGTGCCTTCTTTTGGGTGACTAAAATCTTCCGGGCAAAATCCATGGCTTCTTGGGTGACTGTAGCCTGGTTACCTTCTGAGATTTCCTCTACCTACCTCGTAACTACGACAGGTCCTATATTTCCTTAAGATACATTAAACCAACTAGTTTGTTTAAATAAGTTCAGGGGCTGGTGGATGTAGCTCAGTGGTAGATTTATATGCTTAGCATGAAGAAGGCCCCCAGTTCAATCCCTAGCATCAGCAGGAAAAAAGTAAGTGCAAGTTTCTCTAGCTTTTGTGGGCTCCCATTAAATTACTTAGCAGCTCTCCAAAACAAGAGCCTGTGGTTTACAGCTTTTGCTAAATCTCCCTATCGCCCAGGATGTCTGTCACTAGACCTCACTTGCTTGCACACACCAAATCTTCGCAAGAACTATTCTCTGCAAAGACAACTTTTCAGTGCCACTGCAGAGTCTCACCTTTGAGTGGCACTCACATCAGCTGGCTTGGCGTGTTCTGTAATACCGCTGCTCTTCCAGGTCCGCCCCCTTTCCTAACGCTCCTCCCTCATCAACACTCAGCCAGCAATGTGGAATAAACTAATGTGTTTCTGTTTGCTTTTCCGCATTTAATTCAATATTCATAGTAAAAAAAAAATAGGTAAAGAAAATGTGATATTTTCACGCAATGAAAGTTTGCTCAGCCATAAAGAAGAACAAAATTATGTCATTTACAGGAAAATAGATGGGACTGGAGAATATTATGCTAAGTGAGATCAGCCAGTCACAGAAAGCCAAGGGTTGCATGGTTTCTCTTATATGTGGAGGCTAGAGAGAACATAGGAGACAAAAGGACTTCAGATAAATGAGGAGAGAGACCAGTAGAATAGTGAAAGGGGGTTGGGGGAGAGAGGTGGGGAGGGGAAAAAGGAGAATGAATGAAAGAAGCAGCTCAAATAACGCTATGGCCTTATATGAAGGTACCACTACCGCTCTCACTGACGGCGGGGAGCGGGGTGGGGTAGGGAGGGAAGCACACCCAGTGCGTGTGCGTGCATGTTTCCACCCCTTTGAACCTCACTAGGATGTAAAATAACAATGCACTAATAAAAGTATGGTATATATTATTTAGCATTAAAATAATAAAAATAAAAGGGGCAAAATGGGAGTAGGCAATGTTATGTTTCCCATTTTATGGAGCAGGAGAACGAGGTTTAGAAAGCATAAACAATTTGTCCAAAGCTACAGATGTGGTAAGTCACAAAGGTGATTTAAAAGTCCAGGGCTTCCAAATCTCCCAGGGCTGATGCAGTTCTGGACACATTTAAACAAAGGATGAGAGATGCCAGGAACCCCACTGATCTGCAGTGGAGTTTGTGAAAGGGCGAAAAATAGCTAATAGAAATAGCTAAAAGGGCAATGGATATTCTGGCTTAGGAAAGAGGTCCATGATGCTCATGCTGTGGAGCTAGAAGCAAACACTTGGGCTGCCCATTTACAGATTCTACCGTGGGTATCAACAACAGCTGTGTTAATAAATGAAGCATCTCTGCTTTAGAGCACAGTGTGGATGGTGCGAACTGTTGAGAGGCCACATTATGTCATCACGCAACCTCTGTCTTCCCCCCATTTGTCATTCTTCTGCATGGATGCACACCACACTCCTGCCTGCAGATGTTCAGAAGCAGCCAAGGAACACATCCTCCTGCAGCCGGCACTCAAAAGGTGTGTATGCCAGCACCTCTGACATCGACTTCCACTCAAGTTTGAAAGTGTGTGTGTCATGCACCAAGTAAAAGTATAAAGCAAAAAGCAAAGGAAAATTGAGATGTAAGAGATTGTTTAAAGTAAAATCTTTAGAGTAGCTAAGTTGTTTATCAATGAAGTTGTCTATGAAATCTCTCCCCATCTAGTCTTGAAAACTAGTCTTTAAGATGAGAACTAGTCTTTATGAGGTGTAGGTCAAGCATGGTGGTGCACACCTGTAATCTCAGTGCTTGGGAGGCTGAGATAGGAGGATGCCAGGTTCACGGCCAACCTCAGCAACTTAGTGAGACCCTGTTTCCAAATAAAAAATAAAATAGGGCTGGGGGTATAGCTTGGAGGTAGAATTCCCCTGGGTTCAATCCCCAATACAAAAATAAAAATTAAAAAATCTATGAAGTGTGTCTTATAAAAATCTCATCTCAATCCTCACACAAAAACCAGCCTCATTCCTCACTACGCTCTCATCTGTCCAGAGAATACAAACCTACAGGTGTCTAAGAACTTCCCTTAGAGCTCATTTTCCTTAAACCTAATTATAATCTATGTAGGAGAACCAGAGATCTACTGAATTGTCATAGATTAGTGAGCAAGTTTTTGGAGAATCACGGGTGCAATAAAGAAGAAAAACTTTTTTATTTTTGTGGTTTTAGGGATTGAATGCAAGGTTATTCTGCCTCTGTGCTATATCCCCAGTCCTGTTTTATTCTTTATTTTGAAATAGTGTCTCACTAAGTTGCTGAGGACCTTGCTAAATTGCTGAGGCTGGCCTTGAACCTGCAGTCCTCCTGTCTCAGCCTCCCAAAAACCCATATGACCCCACATTTCATCCATTCATCAATTCACTCATCCATCATCTATTTATTGAGCATCTAAAATTTGTGCTGAAGAATCAATAAAGAACCAAAGAAACCCATCTGAACCATCTTAGTATGCTTTCTCTATGGAAAAATGCAACAAGGAGATCAGGTAAGCCTATCCTCCTTTCAAATATAATTCTTCTCCCTTCCATTCCTGAACAAAAGGGGAGTTTTCTCTTTAACATTCCGCAGGCTGCCTGGCAAAAGACACATGGACTAACTTAATTTATTCACCAGCCCTTCTTCCACGCAGGCCAATAATATCGTCGAGAACAACAAAATTAGAACCCCTTTGTTTTGTACTTACACGTCCCAGTCTATGAAGAATCTTGTGATGGGGGGATGAAACCTCACTTTCTGAGAGTTGTGTTCACTGCCAACACCTGCAGGAGCTACTGCAAGCGGAGGGGAGGAGGCTGTTTCATGGAGCCCATGCTTCGGACAGTGGAAGATCCACATTAACACAGATCCAGGAAGTGATTCTTTCGATGTCCAATAATATTTTTAACGATTCAAATAATAACTTAAGAACCCAACTTGTATTGTTTTGTTGTTTCCTACAAATTCAATTGGGAAAGAGTATATGGCAATGAATTTTAAAGTCTTTCTCAGTACCATGGTGCACAGAAGACTCATATGGAGAACAAGAGTATGCATATTAGATAAAACTCCGGGCCAAGCACACATTCTGGGGGATTAAGTAGCACCTAGCATTTTACAGAATGTATCAGAGCGTGCAAGAGTGATGAAGACCAGCATTTAAGTTGAATCTTGAGAACCCTCAGGCGCGTATATAAATAACTTTTCAGAATTATAAAAGGACTCCGATGCAAAGACTAGACCATTCCAGTGAAGAGCAGAGCAGGGCATACTAAAGACCACGAGCCAAAGCATACTGTGCAAGTAGAAGAAAGTCTAGACTGGACTGGAGAAGTCAGACTGTAAAAAGGAAATCCAAAATTCTTAAAGAAGTGGGAATTTGTTGTTGTACTAGCTTCCTCTTGCCCTTTTAGCCATCAGAATTTGTTTTTACATATTTCTGCATTTATAAATTGTTTTTATGCCAGAGTGTAAAGTTGATTGTATACAACAAATCCTGATACACTCCAGATAGTTCTGAGTTAGAAAGCCCTTCCATGTTTTGTTACTGAAGACTTCCCTGGCCATTGTAAGATTCTGCCAAGAGTGGGCGACCCCGGTAAGAATCCCTTACTGAAGGCTGAAGGAGTTCCACACTGAGTTACTAACGGATGCTGTTTTGCATCGTGGCTTTCTTAGAATATCAATAATAGTGATCACACTTCAGCACTCCTTGATTAGGGGTTGACCATAAAAATAGAAAGTCGAAACACTTTAGTTAATTAATGCACGAAAGTAGAGAAGCGGACTCATCAAATCAGCCAAGGGCATTCCTGACATTTATTCCCCAGAGGACTTAAATCAAAATCCGCCTTCAGTTTTGCTCTTATCCCTTCTTCAAGGGTCACATATTTTTTTAAAAAAAGTGAGAAGAAAACATTTTATTCTAATTAAGACACAGCAGATTATAAATTCTCTAAGTACTCCAAGATCACTGAATGGAGTTAGACCGCTGGAAGATGATATAGTTTAGTTTATCACAGGACAGGTTTTTTTTTTTGTCTCCAAATTAGTCACCTTTATGAAATTCACCACTGTGTTTCCTGCAGAACTATTGAGGAGATTATTTTAGTCGATATCCTCTACATAGTGGTACAAGGGAAGGGGAAGGGCAAGAAAGAAGTGAATCTATGGAATTACTGTCATAAACAATGTGTACATATGAGATTATA
>PVJS01007915.1:0-54599 GCA_004027185.1 Glis glis
CTCTCTCCTTAGTGAGGCCCTCTGCAACTTCGTGAGACCCGGTTTCAAAATAAAGTATAAAAAATAGGGCCGGGGGCGTAGCACGGAGGTAGAACGCCCCTGCGTTCAATCCCCGGTACCGCAAAAAAAAAAAAAAGAAATTCAGAGAAGGAGATGTGAATAAAGGGATCAGGCAAAATTAACATACTTAAAGAAAATTACAGGGAAATCTGGAAATATAAAAATTCTCAAAAACACTTAAACATTTGGACTAATCATAGACAATGTTAAGATATGTTTCTTTCTAGTTTTTTTGTTCTATGACATATATATGTATATATGCATATATATATGCATATGTATATATGTATATGTATAGGCTCTCACATACACATCTACCTCTCTATATATCAGGATCATACTATATAAATGACTTCAAATATCCATTTTATAACATGATCATTTGCACATGTCAATTATTCTTCAAGCTATGACTTTTAATTGCTGCCTGGAATTCCACTGTGTGGGCATATTTTATTTTCTCAGTCCTTATTTTGAGGAAAATCACATTTGGTCAGCACTTAGTACTCTAAATAATGTCAACTATCTTTATTTTGATATATTTATAGAGCCAAATACATCCCTTCTTTCCTGAACTGTTGGTTCTTCCTTTGCTTTTATCTGTGAAGTCTAGGATGACAGATGATTTTTATATCATATGTGAGACCTAGCAACAGGTGTGCCAATTTAAGGCAAAGTCACATATGAAAATCAATTTCTACAAAAGATAAAACTGAACAAATTCTTCATTTTATACAACCACTTTCTCACAATGTCTCAGAATATAGATGTGCTTAGAGTATACCTCTACTTTTAACATTTCATTTTATATGACATAGTGCATAAGTTTGTGTTACATGTACACTGAGTTTAGTCCACTATAAATTTAGAAACATTTTCTAAAGGTAAGATTAACACAAATACTGTAAACTTTACTTTTGGTATTTTTAAACTATTTTTCATAAACAAGTGGCAGTGTAATTGTACATCAACATGATGCTGGAATCTATTTTAATAGGTTCCAGTGTGTACCCAACAGATCAGAAATTCAGATGTTAAGGTTTCATTGGAAAATAAACTATTCTTATAAATGCGGAGACTATTTCCAGGATGAAAATGTTGTATTGCCAGCATGCTTTCTCTGGTGGTGTATGCATTCCATTTCCTTTAAAGATTTAATATTTTTCCAAATGTAGCCCTATGAAAAAGCTGCAGCGCAGCACTTCCTGCAGAACCATCCGTCATTTACCTACACGGACTGTGTTTACTGTCGTCTGTGTATTGCTAAACTTCACTTTTAATAGGGGAAAATAGGCCTTAAAAGGGAAGCGGTATTTTACTGCTGAGCAAGAAACTATTTGTATTCGTCTTTCAAAGCCTGCCTCAGGAGCATGTAGCCAGCTTCTTGACCAAAGGAGACGGTATGAATATTCATGTGTTTTATGAATCACAGAGTGGAGGCCGTATGGTTTTCCCATCTATCAATTACTGGCTTAGGATTAGCCAGCCGAAGAGTTGAACTGATTAACAATGCTCTTTTTGTTTGCTCCGTGTTGAGGTGAAGCAACCGGTGACAACTGTATTATTTCTTGCCTCTTCAGCTGTCCACACTTGTGCAATAAGCTTAACATCCTGTCAGGTCTCATCATGTACCCTCTTTATTACCGCGGTGTGAGAATTTGTATAGTTGTAAATCAGGATGACTTTTTAAAGTTTAATTTCTCGTAGCAGGAAAGACCCGGTGGTTACCGGGCCTAACAAGCATGGCTAATCATGCCCATCATCAGCGGGCTCAGGTATGCTTGGCATCTGACTGGAAAATTAAAGTCTTAAAAGTTAATGCCACAAGCAGTTGAGAAGAGCAGCTGCAGGGAGAACCTGTGGAGAAGTTGGAAGAAATTGCACAAACTCGCCTTGATCGATTCTGCTAGCGTATTTATTTTGGTTTTGTTTTATATTTGCTGTTGTTTTGCCTGTTCCCCCTCTAACCTCCATGCTTAATTCTTGTTTAAAATGTCACTAGGAAACTTCTTCTGGGTCTACTACTACTGTCATTAAAATAAAAAAGAGCAAGGAATTCTTTTGCATTTTGAGAACTCTGCTTTTGCTGAAATCCTTAAGTCCAAAATCTCTTTGAAAAGGAAAAAAAAATGTTGTTAGCAACAAAAGATCTCTGTCTTCTCTCTTTCCCATCTCTCCACTTTTCTCCCCCACTCCCTCCTTGGGCTCCTGCTCTCCCCTTCCCTCATGTTTACTTTCATTAGTATGCAATGGTCCATTTTAATGGGGTGGTGTGAAAACAGGCAAAGCCTGAAGGGGCTTTCTTAAGTATATTTTCACTTTAAATGCTGAAGTAGTGATTCCTTTTTCAAGAGAACAATGGACCTGCTCATCCGCTATTTAGCAGCTTAGATTTAGATCCAAACTTTTCTTTTTGCACTGTTATGTATTGATTCTCCCTTTATCCCTCTTTCTGTTTCTTGTGGTTTAGTTTGCTGTCTTCGATTGGGGTCATCTATTTCAGTGTGTGTGTGGGTATAAACATTCCCATCCTTTGTTCTCCTCTTCAGTGATGGGCAGCCAGTTTCAGTTCCATAGAACACGACTTTGTTATACTTTGTATTATCCCTACATTCCTCTTCTATTGTGAATATGAAGGGTTTCAAGCCACCCCTCCAATCTACTGAACATTCCAGTACATTCTGAATTAACTGTCATTTAGTTCTTTCCTTACTATATCCAACTTTTACTACTAACCTATTTGGAAAGGAGCCAGAGAGGAAAGAAAGAGAAACTGTCTTGCACTTTAGTTGTACAAAACTAATACCCCTTTCCTACTGTGAGAGAATCTAATTTTCTCTGTCAATCTGGTACTACACAAGAGGCAAGTTAGCACCTACTAACATTTAGGAATCCTCAAAATGCTTTTGCTGACAGTCTCTGAGTAAGTGAATTATTTATCCTACAAAACAAGCCAGAAGGAGGAGAAGGAGGAGGAGGAGAAGAAGAAGAAGAAGGAAGAAAGGAAGGAAGGAAGGAAGGAAGGAAGGAAGGAGAAAAGAAAGTTACATGTTTTATGTGCTATAAAAGATATCTATAGTAGTTTGGAAAAACAAATTAAATATTTGGGGGGGAGGAACCCATTTGCCACATAGGACTGTCTCACATCAAGGCAGACCATGTCAGTGCTGTTGAATTTCTTCTCTCAGATTCAAGCATGTCATTCTGCACAGAGTACGAAGTGCTGGCTGCCTGAGATTCTGAAAATTCTGTTTGTGAAGCAATGAACAGTGTCAAGTTCTTTGTTCAACATTCTGAACACCAAGTCTCACATTGTGAATTCTGTTTCTCAATTCTGAGTGGTTGCATGCAATATGTATGTGGGATAGAGATTAGAAAGAGCCTGCCTGCGTAAATTCTTACTCTTCCTAAAGCAATGGCTTTTATCAGTGGGTACAACTCAAGAATATCCATGCCCATTTTTTTCTGATCAGTTAGATTATTTGATTTACATTTTATTAAATATGCTTTCAGCATGACACACACTCTAACACTGCATCTCATTTTTAATTTAAATTTGGTGTATTCTAGATCACTATAGGGTGAAAGGGATTATTTATTCATCACCAAAATAAAGTGAATAAAACACAGGAATAGATAAATGAATCTGTGAATAAAACTCAGGAATAGTAAAAGAGAGAAAAATAACCGAATAGTCTTCAGTGCTGAGGTTCTTGTTCAATGAGGTTCATCTCTTGCTTATTCTATTGTCTTCCTTCCTCATATACGTTTCTCTTCCATTCATTCCCTTTCCATAGTATAGTTTAAAGAATACCAACAGGAAGAATCATATATTTCTATACTGTCATCTTTATAATTCAAAATCTTACCAATGGTACACATCAATTTAGCTACTTGGGCTAAAAAATAATGTCAAGTCCCTACGATTTTGTGCATGGAGATTGCAGCTTCAGAGAAAGTTGTTTCTACAAACAGCAATGGAAAAGTTGTCTTAAGATTTTTAAATTCACTAGGTAGTAAGTGAACAACCTTCAACAGATAAGTGATGCTAAATATAAAATTAACCTGAGAATGAATGAAACCAACTCTCCCAAAAAACAAAAACAAAAACAAACTGCAAAGATGTTGTTTCTATTTGTATACATGGAATTTTTACTCCCCCCATACTTTTATTAAATATTTTAGTTTTTAGAGCAGTTTTAGCAAAATTGAGCAGAAAATACAGCAAAATTGAGCAGAATGCACAGAGAGGTCCCTTATGCCCTCTTCACCCCCTACACACACACACACACACACACACACACACACACACACACACACATCTGTACCCACTGTCAACACCCCAAACGCTGGAGTGGTAACTTTGTTATAATTTACTTTTTTGTTAGTGAAACAAAGCAACTCTCAGGAGTTGAGTCCTTTTACACTCTGGGTCAAAAATTCCATTTTTAGTTCAGTTTCAAGCTTTGCTGGGGTGCATTCTTCCAAGAGACAAATTGTTCTTCGAGTGCTGAAATTCGTAATTCTAAATGAGTTATTGAGGACATACTGTGTTCAGTGTATAACACAGAAGGGATGCTAAAAGTAACAACTTGGAAAAGGTGTCAATAGAAGCACTAGTGGTTTGTAGATGTAAATTGGCAATTGCCTCGCCGGAGATTAACGCTGGGGATGCCATGCAGCCTTCAGCGAGACTTCTCCTCCTTCTGCTATTGGCAGGAGCTTCTACCTGTGGGTGGACAAAGTTCCAGATGTAATCATTGACACTCAAGTCCTGCTTCCTCAATCTGCTTCCTAGTGAGATTATTAAAACTGAAGCTCTACAGAGAAATTAAAATAGAGCTTATCATATCATCTTAGAAAGAAATAAAACTAAACTTAAAGCCAAACAAATCCCAATATACAAAATAAAGAATAGAAACTTCAGAGTAGGCTGAACCATCTAAAAGTGTGATGGATATGCTAATCACCGTGATTGGATCGCCATATGATATATACACGTCCTGGAACAGCACATTACACCCCATACACATGTACCAATTACCATGTGTCAATTGTAAACAGAAAAAAATAAAAAGATGCTAATTAGAAAGAACACACACTTGGATAGCCTGCACTTTTTCAGGCTATTGTAAGTTAATAAGCAGGCTTAGTATGTAAAGTCAAATGAAGGATCATTCCAATAGCAATCCCAGTATAAATACCGGTTCTGAGTATTAAGTACAGTGTGCTTCAGGCACTTGCTAAGCCTAAGCACCAGTAAGATATCTATCCTGTTTGGCCACCCAGGCCCTGAATATTAAATAGAAAAACCTTAAAAACCTGGATTCCATAAGCTTTCATTAGATTGGAGACAGATGTAATTTTTAATGAATCTGGACTCTGAGTATTGATTCTATCAAAGAGTTCTGGGAACATTAACAGAAAAGAGATTCACATGACATCATGTCCCTCAACCAACATAATGTGGGTGTATAATCCATGTGGGTCATGTATATTTTATAAAATTATTGATGAGAAAGGGATCCCTTTAAGCCTTTACTCATTAAATGATGTTTCTCCACCGACCTCTTATCTTGTTGCTCCAGGCTTTCCTAAGTAGCTGCTAGTTCACGTGTCCACTCAGCATTCTTACACTCATCTTCTCTGCTTCAGGTCTTGTCCTGAAGACAGTCCCTGTTGTCACTGACCCCACGCTCTTGCCTGTGCACCCCTTCCCATCCTACTCCAGTTCTATAAACCATTCACAAACCATTGTTAAGGGTCAATTAAGTATTCACAATGCTCCTGTTACGCAGGGAAATTGGCAGTAAAATACAAAAGCTGATGCCATCATCAAATTATTAAAATGTTTTTGAATGGAGGTTGCCATTTCAAGGCCAAAAATATAAAGCCCTAAATAAGTTGTCATTTTTTACTTCCTAAAACTACTTTATCCTTGCTCAATTCTTATTGAGTGCCAATGGTAAGTGATTTCTTATAAGAACTTATTTCTGTACATTTTTATCTTAATCGTTTTATAAAACTTTGGATAAACAGGATCATTTTTGCATCAACCCTGACAGTTAAAAAAAAACCTGCAAATATATTTGCTATATGAATGAATAAGGAAAAGGTTTCATTTGGCACATTGGTTTTCTTTTTTCAAATAAAATATTTAATGAAATAAGTATGGAATGCATTACCATATCCATATGTATACCTACCACAACATACTTAAGTGTTACTATTTCTTTAAGCGTTAGTTTTAAATATTTTTCTCTAGTGTTTACAAGACAGTAACAGGTATTTTATCTTGGCATAATGCTGTCAAAAAATAAAAGACTATGGATAAGAAGAGGGGGATCTTTTTCGAAGTGATGATCTGACAGAAGAAAGGGTCGGTGGCTTCAATCTGTGCACTTCTCCATTGAAGGCAGACAGTTACTTAGGACTCATTATGTGTGGTTTGAATGGCTAAGAATAGATATGTTCAAAGCATAGATATCAATGTCTTAAAAGCCACTCATGGGAGAGACAACAGCTTCTTTCTTTAAGCCACTTAATTTTTTTGTCTTGAAATTAATATTTTATTATTCCTTGGAGCACTTGACATGGTCTTTATGGTTAGAAGATGTAGAGCATCCACCATGCAAACTAATATTAAGCTGTGTCTTCAAAAGCCATAGAGAGAAGGTGCTGGAACTAAATGCTTCAGCACATAACTGAAGTAATTAACTGTGGTAGACAGATTTAATGCTATCAGGGTTTATTTTAACCAAGGACAAAGGTAGGGAGGGGCAGGGCAGGAGAAGATACAGTGGGAAAGTAAGTAAATAAATAAATAAAATGTGTGTCAATGTGGCCCGTGTCAGGAACAGAGGCTCCCTGTTACTTCCTGAACTATCATGTTCAAAGCTGTTGATTTAGGCTCCTGCTGGTAAACATGTTTTTTTATAACCTCAACTCATCCATATTTCACACAAGAGACTTCATAAAAGAGACAGATTTATAATTTTCTGTCACTGAATTCAAGATTACCAATTATTTCTTTATTGAAATTTTTGCATCCTTTACTAGAATAGGTATTCATAGCTTTATAGACCTTTTCTTGTTCCTCAGCCACTCAATTTAGATTTATGAAGCTAAGAGTTTTTTCCTGCTGCAGCTCACAAAACACATCTACTTCAAATGCACAGTGACTCAATCAATGTAATTATTTCCAGGAACAAGCTACAAGTTTCAGAATTTACATGCTTTAATAATTCTATATTCTTGGATGGCGCAATGATTTCCAATGAATGGAAAATAAGGATTTTTTTTGAGCGCAGAGGATATGGGAATATTTAAAGATTGCTTTGTAGATTAATTGTACATTCATATTTAAAGTTTTAACTTCTCTCTGTGTACAATCCAAGATTTAAAACTTTCCAAACCATATCAATAGCCTACTTTCAGAACACTAATTATGTTGAGGTTTACAGAAATAGGAGTGAATTTCAACCCAAATATTATACAGTGAAACTGCAAAAATGAGGATGGGAAGGTCTATGAAATATGATCTTTTGACCTAGAGAGCATAGAGGCAGTGACTACAAAAGGATGAATGATATGTCATATTATCTTCTACAGGTGCTCCGCTCCGTCTTTGCTGATCTAGTTTCGTCTCTGGTGTAATTCTTCAATGGTGAGATTTGTGGAGGTAGTGGGAAAATATCGTCCCACAAGTTTTCTGTATAATAGTCTGAGAAATGGTTTGGACCTAGAGAAAAGCAATCTAAAACAGTTCTTGAAGAAGCTGTCATTTTCTAGAGGGCTAAGAATGCTGGTTCCCTTTGCACAGCCATATCTTGTAGCCCCTGACTAGGTCCCAGGAAGTTCCCTAGCAAGACCAGGTACAGAAAGTGAGACCCACATGCCTCCTCTTTTCAGACACTCCACCTGTTATCCCATACATACCCTAACCATAAAGTCACCTCTCAGAGTGGGATTATGCAACAAAGGCTTGCTGAGAAAATAAATGAAATAGAAGTAAATGTCTATCAAAACTGATGGGTCACTCTCTAAGAAGAAAGGATGATTCAGATTCAATACTGTGTGTCTAGCTAAAAACTGCATCTATAAATTAAATATAATGTATATAGTTTATGCCTGATAAACATAAACATAAATACTACTTCCATAAATTATATAGCTGCCATAAATTACAGATGTTTTTAGTTTGTGTAATAATGGCACTTTGGAGTTTCACTGTCAGATTTTTTAATGTTGATCCTCACAATCACTTAGTGAGGCAGACAAAACCTGATTTTTTTATCCAAATTCTGATATTACAGTACAGTCACTTAACAGAGTCATTAAGAAGCTTGCCTGAAATTGCACAACTGGTTACATATTACAAGTAGAACTTAACTTCTACCTGCAAAGATGAGATAGTAAACACTGTGGAAATTCACATGAAAGAAATTAAATATTTTGGCTATTGAGAAGATTTTATGGAATTCGTTTTTTCAACTTCTGCTTAATACTGATGGATAATAGAATCCATGCAAACTATGGAGAGGTCTTTCACAGCTATGTGAGTAGGTTATTATTTGTTTTCCAGATTTCTTTATCTTTCTGGCATTTTCAAAATCTACAAGAATTCACATTAATCTTGCCTTGTTGTTTAATCTGTGGATGTGTGTGTGCGTATGTGAGGGTATGTGTGTAATTTCATATTGTATGCAACAATAACTATAACCCATTGAAGGAGGTCCAGAATAGGGTACAAGGATAAAAATTTTAAAAGAAGTTTTTTATGTAAAAATTGCTAATAAAGATTATTGTAAACCAGGTGGCACACTCCTATAATCCCAGTTCTTAGGAGGCTGAGACAGGAGGGTCACAGGTTCCAGATCAGCCTTAGCAACGTAGCGAGACCCTTGGAAACTGAGTGAGACCCCATTTCAACATAAAAAATAAAATAGGGCTGGAGGTGTAGCTCAGAGGTAGAATGCCCCTGGGTTCCATCCCTACTACCAAAAAGAAGGAAAAAAGGTATGTAAGAAAGTTTATAAATAATATAGAATCATTTCTGGTCATTCTCATGAATAGGTAAATACTCATAGAGCACGCTTCTAAAAAACAAGAAAAGAACAATAAAGTTTCTCTTATAAAATTCTCCAGGTGTGTTAGTTAGCTTTCCATCACTCTGACAAAATACCTGAGAAAACAACTTACAAGAAGGAAATGTTTATTTTGGCTCGTGGTTTCAGAGATTGCAGTTCTTGATCACTTGGCCCTGCTGCCTTGGCCTGTGGTGGCACAGGACCATATGCCAAGAATTCTTTGCAGAGGAGGCTGCTCACCTCATGATAGCTAGGAAGTGAGAAAGAGAGACAGGAAGGGGGAAGGGTCCCAAAATTCCCATCAAGGGCCTGTCTCCAATAACCTAACTTCCTTCCTCTAGGTCTCACTTCCTAAAGGAGGTTCCACCACCTCCCACTAGCAGCACAGGCTGGTGACCAAGCCTTCAACACATGACGCTTTAGGGGACATTTAAGATCCAAACCATAGCACCAGGTTAGGTTATTTATTTCTCTTGTATTTATCCAAAATTATTTTAAAATTACATGAATATTCTAGGTTAGGTTAAGTGACTATGAAATCTACATATTTTTACTAAGATGTCATGAAATGCAAATGCTAAAATTTTGAGATTCTATAGGTAGTACAGTAATTGTAACTATTCTGTTTTATGAGTCATATCAGAGTACTCTATGTGAAGTTGAGCAAATCACATTGGAAATGAGTTGAAATGGTGCAATTCTGAGTTTCTATTTATCTTCATGGGTTTATATATTTTAAAAACATAAACATAACAAACTACAATATCTGAGGCCCTTTGTAGAGTCAAATTTAGTGGTACAAACTCCGAGTTGCTGTAATATCAAAACAACAGCATGACTTGAAGGTAGCAAGACAGAAAATCATGAGAAGAAAAAAAAAGTGCATTTTGTATAAAATTTTTTGACTTGCAAATTCCTAAAGAGCACACACACAAAAAAATGCTGGACTCTAAGCCTTCACATATTGATGTTTATGAACTAACAGCAAGATCTGAGATTCACAAAATCCACCTTGGTCCCTTTTACATCAGTATGTCTGTCAGTCCTTTGCTCATCATCTAAACAAAACATTGAAAAGAAGAGACATAGAATGAGTGAAGTTTTTAGGGTATATATTTATTTATTTATTGTGGTACTGGGGATTGAACCCAGGGGCATTCTACCTCTGAGCTACACCCCCAGCCTATTTTTTATTCTTTATTTTGAAACAGGGTCTCACTAAGTTGAGGAGGGCCTCACTAAGTTGCTGAGGCTGGCCGTGAACCTGCGTTCCTCCTGTCTCCGCCTCCTAAGTACTGGGATTACAAGTGTGCGCCACCACGCCCAGCTTCAGGGTTTACTTTGATAGAAGCAAAATCAGGTAAACTTGCTTGTATTTACTAAGGTGAACCACACCCTACTGTACTCTAGCCTCTCTTGATGCACTGTTTTATTCCTTGTTAGCATAGAATCCTTTTGAAAAAACAATTTTGAAACTACTTTTAAAGTACAGAAATCTTCCACCTCAATTTTCATCTGTGTTTGTGATTTAAGAATACCCAGAAATTTTTAAGTACTGTTGAAATGAAGCACTTAATAATGTAAAATGAACAATGAAAAAGAAACCTGAGTAGCAAGAGTATAAATGTCAATAGATTAAGCACACCTTGGTTTTTAACACTACATTGCAAATTCTTTTTGAAGAAAAATCTCCCTTTGCTTAATTTCTTTCCTCTTTTTCATAAGATTTAAGAAATCCTCCCAAGATTTTGCAAGCTCCTTTTGGGGGCTTTCCATAATGACAGCTTCAGGCTGTTACTTCAGGTGACTGTGAAATCTTCTTCATTAAAAGTCAGTTGAAATTATGCTGGTAGTAATCATACTGCATTTACCAGGAGAATAGACAGGCAATAAATATGTGTAGTATCAATTTTTACATTCTATTACATATTTGAATTTTTTCCCAATAATTAGCATGAGGGTAAAAATTATTTTGTGAAACAGATTATACACATTGATGTAGTATATATTATTCTACTAGGGTTCAAATATTGCCAGATAGGCACATGTGGAAGCAAATCCTAGGAATGAAGCATTTATAGTAAACATCCATATGTTTTAGTAAACACAATCGCAAGCTTTCCAGAGTAAGTAAATGTGTGAATTCTTTAAATGATACTGGAGAATTAAAATAGTCACTCTTTTTATAAGCCCGAAAGGAAAAAATAACACTACATAGAATGCTTTGAGATTATAACAAATAATGATGAAAATAGTAACAAGCACCTATTTTGCTTTAGTGCATCATGTTTTACAGAAGGCTGACCTTAGACAAGGAGGCAATTTAGTAATTTTCAGGTGATAACTGACTTGGTAGAGTTTAAGACCTAATCTTAAAGAATTGGTCAAGCTGGGTGTGGTGGTGCACACCTGTAATCCCAGTACTTGGGAGGCTTGAGTCAGGAGGGTCACAGGTTCAAGACCAGCCTCAGCAACTTAGGGAGACTCTCAGCAACGTAGTGAGACTGTTTTGGAATAAAAAATAAAAAGGTTGGGGGTGTAGCTCAGAGCTAGAATGCCCCCGGGTTCAATCCCCAGTACCATACACACACACACACACACACACATACACACACACACACACACACACAGAACTAGTCAATTATAAGAGCTAATAGTAAACACTATGTTGAGGCACTGGTACTTTTCTAAGTACTTTCCATGTATTAACTCTTATAAGTTATCTTTTATGATTGATTCCATTGTGATCTTCATTTTACTGATGGGGAAACTAAGGCAGGGAGACTAAATGAGATGCTGAAGGTCACACAGCTGCAAGATAGCGGGGATTCAAATACAGACCCTGGCTCAGGAATCAGTCCATCATGCTGAGATGCAGGTTCTTTAAATGATTGAAAAATTATTGGATTCTCCTTATTCTCAAAGCCTTAACTTAGAAATATTCACACAAGGTTGATGTTACATGCTTTTTTCCCTCTTCCCTCTCTGTAAGAGTATACTGGGATTCCCAGTGGCTATGAGTGATGTTATCCCTCTCCTCTATCAATTAGGAACTTTGTTGTCTCAAGACCCTTCACATTTTCAGGACTTCATGATTTCATAACTTTGAGTAAAAACATTTTTTACCTTAATTAAAAGTTTACTTTTGTAAGCTGGGTGGGGTGGCATATACCTGTAATCCTTGCTACTTGGGAGGCTGAGGCAGGAGGATCACAAATTCAAAGTCAACCTGGGCCACTTAGCAAGACCATGCTTCAAATTAAAATTAAGAATACTTGATAAAGAGCTGGGAATGTAGCTCAGTGGCAGAGCGCTTGCCTAGCATATGCAAGGCCCTGGATTTAATCCCCCCAATACCACAAAGAAAGTTTACTTTGGGGGTAGCTGCCTCTAGATAAGTAAAGATTTTTAATCTACCTGTTAGGTTGTCTTTTCAAGACAGATACCATGTGAAACAAACAGAATATGAAAACATTGCTATATAGCCGGGCGTGGTGGCGCACGCTTGTAATCCCAGTACTTCGGGAGGCAGAGACCGGAGGATCCGGGTTCACGGCCGGCCTCAGCTCTCTCTCTGTCTCTCCCTGTCTCTCTCTCTCTCTCTCTCTACTTAGTGAGGCTTCCGCAACTTCGTGAGACCCGGTTTCAAAATAAAGTATAAAAAATAGGGTCGGGGGTGTAGCATGGAGGTAGAACGCCCCTGGGTTCAATCCCTGGTCCGCAAAAAAAAAAAAAAAAAAAACAAAAAACATTGCTATAAAGAGTAATGGAAGTACTTCCTATGGAAAGGTCATAGAAAATGAGCAGGAAAAGGAACTATTCAAACTCAGCTGATTCCTAAGCATCCTCTGTGTCCCTCTAGACTGCTGCACTCCTAGGCTGGCAATCATGGGGCTCAGGAATCAGGCAGCAGGCTAGGAATGCACTGTCAAGGCCCCGACACCATACGACCAGCAGAGCTGGGATGCAGGACACTTTCTAACCCTCAACTGGCAAAGCTTAGTCTCAGTAAGCACCATGCAGTCAACCAACACTGATACTGCTGCAATTCATTTTACATAAGTGTGGCTACATTTATCACACCTGTGGAAACAGAAACTCCTAACTCTCTTGCATGTCTTATCTTTTTTTTTTTTTTTTTCTGGTGCTGGGAATTTAACCCAGAGCCTTCATGCACACCAGACAAACACTCTACCACTGAGTTCTACTCCAAGTCTTGCATTTAATTTTAGAGGCAATTTTTTTTAATTCTGAGGATTGAACTGAGGGACATTTTACCTCCAAGCTACACCCACAGCCTGTTTTGTTGTTGTTTTTAAT
This sequence comes from Glis glis, assembly GCA_004027185.1. Lineage (NCBI taxonomy): Eukaryota > Metazoa > Chordata > Mammalia > Rodentia > Gliridae > Glis > Glis glis. The sequence continues at coordinate 13,470 of PVJS01007915.1, forward strand.
TTTGAAACAGGGTCTCCCTAAATTGCTAAGGTTGGCCTCGAAGCTGCAATTCTCCTGTCTCAGCTTCCTAAGTACTGAGATTACAGGTATGTACCACCATGCCCAGCCACATGTCTTATCTTAAATAAAGGATCAATTGAGAAAGAAAGAAAATAGCCTCTGTGTGTGTCTGTGCAGAGGATTGAACCTATGGCCCTGCACATACTCAGCACCTGCTCTACCACTGAGCTCTAACCCCAGCTGAGAGTGGCTTTTTTGGAACCAATGGACAGGTGTCTTAGAACTTATCATCAAGGCTCATCTTGTCTCTAGATTGGGTTTGATCTATACTTCTAGCTTATGATTTATTGAAATACATTTTACAACCAGCCTCACATGCTTAGCCTTAGCTCCTGATATAATCACTTCTCAGAACCACAAAACATCTCTTTCTCATTAGTACTCTATAATACCTTGGGTATGTTTTATTCCTAGTCAATGCAATACTGCCTTTTGAAAATAGCTGCCCAATTTCTACCATCAAAGCATGATCTTTGCTAATATGTGAGCCCCACAGAAGAGCTAGAGTAAGTGGCATGTTGAACCCTATAACACGACACCACTGTTGATCCAGGCTCATTTATTCATGCGCAGAGTTGAACTGATACTTAAAACCTTTTTAAAACTTTTCGCACATTTAGGGGAGCTTTCTCATTAGTCAAACCATTGCTTAGATATAAACATTGAAATTTCCTATCACCATCCATTATCACCCATAGACTGACCTTCTTACTACTAAGCCAGCAGGAGGGGAGTGGGAAGGAGAGAACTGGTATTGTATTTAACAATCCAGGGCACAGAATAGGAAGAAATAATATGAGGAGAAAGTCGTGGTCCAATTTCCTTTCCAAGAAAATTTAGCAGAGCTGTGGGAGTTGGAGAAAAACTGGATCTGGCATCAGTAAGAGTCAAGCAATCTGGAATATTCTTTGCCTACTTGGACCTCTTTCTCTTCCTGGTCCAACTTTGAAATTCATTGTTATGTTATACAAGCCTGATAACATGCAAAAGGACTGTGAAAGTGTTAATAATAATGTCTTTATACCCTATGACTTGGGGAAAACAATCTCTGTTCCCATTTCCTTGTGTTCTTTCCCTTGCTCTATGTGATATACTCGATAGGCCACCCTATCTTGCCTGGGACTTTTTCACCTTGGCCCTGCATTTCTTCCCTGCTGAATGTTCATGGTCCTTCTACTCTTGGGGCAAAATTTGGTTCCTAGATTATCATCAAGTTCCCTTAGCACTTGGGCATGGCTTTTTTCAGACAAGATTTATGATAATCAAATTTTCTTGCTATTGGGTAGTTTTTAACAAAATAAGCTGGCACTTATCAGATAATTGCCAGATCTGTCAAAATTAATTTTAGTCTCTTTTGATTAAATAGGGAGAAAATAACCATTTGAGTCAGTGTCTGGCTGAGATATACTAACAGATTCATTTAGCCTTAACCATTTATACTTCTAGAAACGAATGGACTTTACTCCACTTAAAAAGATGATACATTCTTAATGCAGAGTTTCATCTTTGGCTATTAATACATCCGCTCATATGAAAGGACCCTCTGAAATTTGTAATGTTGCATATAATTGGAAGAAACTTTACAATATGTTTTTGTACACCACATCAGTTCTTCACTCACTCTTTATATCTAAAAGTGATGTTTCTGATAACAGAGCCCAATCTGTCAGTCTTATGAAAATTCTTTCATTACCAATGACCAGAATGATATTTAAGTTATTTATTTTTCCAGTCATTGTGCCATAAATGTTGCCAGATATTACTATTATTATCTTCTCATTGATGTTTGCAAAGCACTTTAAATAGTGCCTGACCTCTTATAAAGTACATATAATATTTCATTTTTATTACCATCTCATTAAATGCTTACAATGGCTTAATAAAATAGAAAATGTTATGGTGGATATTTACAGATAAAACATTGAGGCTATAAAGTTAGGTAAGTTGTCAATGATCATATGGCTAGTTATTCATGCAGCCAAAACTTAATCTCAGGATTGAAGCTCCAGCTCAGTTGCATATAACATGCGTAGCTTGTGCAAAGCCCTGGGTTCAATTCCCAACACTGCAAAAAATAAACTTGCATATGATTTCAATGTGGTTAGTGAGGTCTAACTAGTCCGTATCTTGGTTTCAAACAAAAGCTTAATTGCAGCAAGGCTTAGTGGAGCACACCTGAAAGCTTAGTACTTGGGAGGCTGAGACAGGAGGATCGCAGGTTCGAGGCCAGCCCAGCAATGTAGTTGAGATGCTCAGCAACTTCATTTTTATTTTAAAAAAAGAGCTGGGGCTGTAGTTCAGTAGTATAATGCCCCTGTATTTTACACACACACACACACACACACACACGCGCGCACACACACACACAATTTAATTAGTTGCAGGACTGAGGTTATAACTTAGTTGTAGAGCACATGCTTAACATGTACAAAGTGCTAGGTTCCATTCCCAGCACACACACACACACACACCAAAAAAAAAAAAAAACTTCATTACAGACCTGGATAATTCTACATAAAGTATATAGAAGATTCCCCAAATTTAAATATCTTTCCTATTCACCTGTCTTTGTACATCTAGTGAATTTCAAAGGAAAAAAAATTATAAAACTCATGACTGAAGTGCCTCCTGACAAAGAAGAAAATTAGGAGAAATAAAGATTTGTGTGTATACCAACAGCTTTTCAACAAAAACAACTTGATCATAAAGACTCCAAAACGTACCCACCCTACTTGCTCACTTTTTCCAGTGGAAAATGAATTCAGTGTCATTGCTTAAGCAAGTTGAGGGATGAAGGAAGGAAATTATGTAGACATCTGTTTTAGCAATAGGGGGGATAGCTGATTCATATTCAAATTACAGTACATTGGGACTCAATGCTTTGGGGATAGTACAATCTACAGATACTATTGGATCAAATATACATGGCTAGGCACTGAAAGTTTAGTGATAACATCCCATAAGAAAATAAAATGGTAATGATTAAGCTAAACCAAAAATTAATTCATAATTAAAAAGCAAGGATAACAGCGATTAAAAATCCAGGCTTACTCAAGACAACATTCCAGTTCACTGATAACAAATTATGCTGCCCTAAAACTGAGGGAATATTGTCAACTCTTCTGAATATGAAACTGAATCAGTGTTCAGTAAATTCCAGCAAATGACATTTCTCATATAAAAATAACAAATGTTAATATCCTATGTGACTAGTAAAACAGAACAAAACAAAAAACCTCTTAGTTCCAGATAAAATAAGGTAGGTCTGTGGAATCAAGCCTAATTTTCCCCTAAGCTAAACGGGAGCACCTGCACATTTCAATGAATTTGAGACTCTTCAGGTGGCTGCTTAACACCTATCGAAGTGCTACAAAAGATTCCCTGAGAATTGCTGCTATTGGGAATATTTATGCTCATCCCAAGGAAGTAAAGATAAATGATCCAGCTCCATTGTATCTCAAGTTACACTATTGTTAAAACAATAGTAATTGTTTTTTAATATCACAGAACTGCTATGGGCTTTATGGGGAAGACAAGAAGATAGCATGACTTCCTAAATCTGAAACATTTCCCCTGCACCTTAACTCCTCTTTCCCAACTTTGCTTTCCTCATTTGGTAAAATAGCATCGCCATTCACATAGCTATTCATGCACCAGTCCTGTCTTCTTTTTTAAGCCCACATCCAGTCCATCAACAAACACTGTCAGCTCTGCCCATAAAACTCTATCTCAAAGTTACTACCAAGTTAGTCCAAGACCTGGCCCCTCTAGGGTCCCTGCAAAAACTGCTTGACTGGACCCTCTCTTTCCTCCTGGGCTTCTCTACTCTCTCACTACATCTCCAACCCTTTTTTTATTTTTTTATTCTGAAACAGGCTCTCATAAGTTGCTGAGGCTGGCCTCAAACCTGCAATCCTCCTGTCTCAGCCTCCCAAGTACTGGGATTACAGCCATGTACCACTTTTCCTGGCTCCTACTCTCTCTAATCAGTTCATAACATTTTGATGATCTCAGCTCCTCATGGCCTCACACAACGAAGAAACCCAACATCCTCCCCAGTCTGTCTAAACAGCTTCCAGCCTCATCTTCACCCTCAACTCTTCACTCGGTCGGGGACCTTGACACCTTTCCCTGGAACACATACACAGCTTTCATCTTGCTCTTATGTCAATGATTGCTCAGAAATCTCTTCCCCAAACAGCCTATCCAAAATGTACACTCTCGCTCTTTATTCCTTTACTCTGCTTCATGTTTGTATGCTGGTGCTCATCACTATTACATTATATTATAGACGCAGTTGTTTTAATGATCATTAGATATCCCCCCCACTGTAAAGTAATTCCGACGAGGCAGGGACGTTGCTCTATTTGTTTTTGTATCCCCAATTCCTATAAGAGATCCTAGTAGAGAGAGCTTGTTTAGTACATATATCTTTTTGTTTGTTTGTTTTTAAGTGGTAGATACTATAATTCTTAGATAATAACTATCAACACTTATAAATAATTGTATAATTTATAAAACTATAGAATTATAAGTAATATAACTTAAATTATAGAATTGTAACAATATATTTATATAAAATGAGAACTATAATTCTTAGATAAAGTTCTATTTCTCATGTTTTCTTTTTTTGGGTTTTTTTTATCAGTGCATTGTAATCATACATCTTGATGGGTTTCAGGGTGATAGAAGTATACATGCACACATTGGTCATTGAACGTCTATATTTACATCTCGTGGTTGGGACCGATTTAGATGTCTGCCTAATGCCATAATCAGGTGGTCAGCTACTGGAGAGCGTCTCTAGAATTCTTACTTAGTGTTAGCACACCTAATGTTTTTGTAGCTTTTTTCATAGTCTTCTGATCTAGGGAAAAGCAGAAAGATAACAGGCTTGATTTCAGTTTCACTCACTCACAGCTGACTGAACTTTTAACATTTCATACTTAATCTTTAAAAAAGAGAGCGTTATCTTTACACAATCTTGTCACCCAAGACCTACTTCAGAGATCTGAACCTCCAACCGAAGTGTCCCCTCTTCATAATTGTGAATGACAACTATTGTAACCACTCTCCTCCTCCTCATTTTCCTGCTCCCAGGGAAGAAAAAAAAATGTTTAAGAGCTTGGAACTTTAACAGGTCTCTGCCTTTATTTCATATGACACTTTGACTTGCTGGCTAGAAGGATTGCAAATTGAAACTGAATTATATTTTAAATTAGCTAAATATATTCCAATAGGAGAAAAATATTTAAAAGATATATCCTGGCAAAATCATGCAAATCTAATCAAAATAAAAATTGTTTTCGACTTTTCCAAATAGAAGAGATTGGATTTTTTAAGAGCTATTACTACAGCTATAATAATTTTACTGAAAAATTGTTGAATAATTAGCATTAGAAGATGATGTCATATTATTAGAAACATAATGAAGAAAATAAGGATATTTTACATTTTTATTTTAGTGATGAAAATAATAAAGAAAATATTTTTAATACTAGATGACAGGCAATTTATGTGTAGCCATCACTGCCTTCAATCCTGGTCCCAATAATATCATATCTCACCTGGATTATCACAGCAGCTTCCTACCTGGTAAATCTGCTGCTGCCCTTGACCCACATGCCTATTTTCAGTACAGCTGTCCAACAATGCTTTAAAGAATAAATAATAACATTTCGCTTTCCTGCTCAAAACCTTTCCATAGTTTTTCATCTGTCTTAGAGTAAAATGCAGATCTAACCATGTTCTTCCAGGTCAACAAAAAGCGGTCCCACAACCTCTCGGACAACACCTCCCCCTTGCTCACCGTGTCTTCCCTGGCACTCTCTAGAACTTCTAGACTTGCTCCTCCCGGGCCTTTGCACTTGACGTCTGGCTACCTGTGGCATTTCCCACAGATGTTTGCATGGCTGATTTTCTTCCTCCTTCAGTTCTTGCTCGAATCTCCTCTCAGGGAAGCTACTTTGACCACACAATTTAAAATCGTAGCCCCTATCCCAACAGTCTTCTTTCCTCCACTTTCTTTCATAGAAGCATTTTTATCACCACCTGAAATATTATATACATTTGCTCACTAATTTGTTTGCTGCCAACAGCCTTTTAGAATATAACTCCATGGAAGGCATTTTTGTCTGTTTAATTTACTCCCGTAACCCTAGTCCTTAGAAGCGTGCTTCATACATGAAAGCTAATAAAAACAAATTCTTTTAAAAAATGTAGGTACCAATTAAAAACAATAAGATAACATTGTGGATCTCTTAGAAAAACTAAAATCAAACACACTGACTATGCCCAATATTGCTGGAATGTGGAGCAACAGGAACGCTCATGCCTTGCTGGTGGCAATAGAAACCACGCAGGCAGTTTAGAAGACAGCTGGGCACGTTCTTGCAAAGCTAAATATAATCTTACCATATCATCTGGCAGTGCTCTCCTACATACTTGCCCAAATGAGGTGAGGCTTATATCTACCTGCAAACCTGAACACAATGTTTATAGCAGCTTTATTCATAATTTCTAAAAACTGGAAGCAGCCAAAATGCCCTTCAGTAGGCAATTGGATAAATGAAGTGTAGTAAGGTCATACAATGGAATATTATCAGTGAGGAAATGAGCTAACCATGAAAAGATATGAAGGAACATATATACATACATACATGAAAGAAGCAAGTCTGAAAAGGCTACAAACACTATGATACCAACTCTTTGTCCATCCTAGGAAAAGGAAAACTAAACCAAGTAAGAAGATCACTGGTTGTCAGGAGTTTGCAGGGAGAGAGAGAAAGATAAATACAAGTACAGAGAATTTTTATGACAGTGAAACTATTCTGTGTAATACTGTATTGGTGAATACATGACATTATGCATTTCTCAAAACCCATAGAACTATACAAAACAAAGCAAGAACCTTCATGTAATCTATGAACTTTAGTTATAATGTGTCAATATTCGTTTATTAATTTTCACAAATGTGCCACACATAAGCAAGATATTAATAATAGTGGAAAACATGTGTCTCGAGGAGTGGGTAATATTGGGAACTCTTTTTATTCTGAGTTATTTTTCTGCTAACTTCAAGCTCAAAAAAGAGTCTATTTACCTGCCAGGCGTGGTGGCACATGCCTATAATCCCAGTACTTAGGAGGCTGAGACGGGAGGATCACAGGTTCAAAAACAGCCTCAGCAACATAGTGATATTCTCAATAATCTAGCGAGATCCTGCTTCCAAACAAAAAATAAAAGTGGTCAGGGGTATAGCTTGGAGGTAAAATGCCTCTGGGTTCAATCCCCAGTACCACACACACACACACACACACACACACACGATTCTATTAAGTTAAACAAACACATGCATTTAGCTACTAATTTGATATCAGATGAATAGACAGATATTACCTTTAATCCTCACCAAAATACTTTGACATAGTTTCTATTATTATCTCCATTTTTTTTGTGTGTGTGTGTGTGTGTGTGTGTGGTAGTAGGGATTGAACCCAGGGGCATTCTACCTGGGTTCTACAGGCATTCTATACCCCCAGCCCTACTTTTTATTCTTTATTTTGAAAAAAGGTCTCACTAAGTGCGGAGGGCCTCACTAAGTAGCTGAGGCTGGCAGCAAACCTGGATCCTCCGATCTCAGCCTCCCAAGTCCTGGGATTACAAACGTGCGCCACCACGCCCAGCTTATTATCTCCATTTTGAAGATGGGGAACTGGACTCACCCAGACCGTGTGACTTTCCCAAGCTCTCACAGGTCCCAGTTGAGACCTGCAGGTGTAGAAGCCAGAAATGGATCAGTACCAAAAGCAGGACTTGTGGCCAATTATTACACCACATTACACTCTGTAAAGGCATTAAATGTCCAAGAGCAGCCCCGTGATGAGACAGGCCCTATAAGAAACATGCGGGCTGGGTAGCTTTCACATGGTGTTTAGGGGAAGCCTGTGCCTTGGGCTCTAGAGGGGATACACCTGCCTGGAGCCCTTGTGCTGAGAAGAACATTACCATTCAGGAATGAAGCCCGAAGGCTTACAAGTTTTGTTTGCTGTCATCGTTTATTATTTTTGCTGTTGCCTTTGAAAACAACTTAATCACTGTTGACATACATAGTCTTTTGGTGATAAACGTCAGCATTTTTGACACTGTTGCATAGATCTCAATGTGGCTAGATTCAGAGATACGGCCTTTCTGTCTTGCTTTTTAATTCATTTGTAAGGATAATATGTGTGTGCTGCAGAAGTAAGGCTTGATCGTCTAATATTTGTAAAGGATTTAAAAATACATCTGGGCTGGCATTTGGGTAAAATTAGGGATATAGCAGGTCAAGTCACTGAGTGTGAAAGAAAATTTCAGTCAATTGATGAGCCCCTCAGGCACATTACAGGAGGCTTTATGGTTTGCTTCTTTAAAACAGTTCCTAGATATTCTGTTATCATGACAATCCTTCCCAAAGTTTGGATCTTCAAAGTGACCTTTTTCTTGCACTTCCTAGAATAGAAATTTCACTCCATCTCTGCCTAGAGCAGGAATAAAGCTACCCTAATAGTGAGCCTCTTTCTAGATTATACAGTCCATAATATAATATAACTTCTTTCCAAAACAAAAGATCTATCCAATTAACCTTGAATATTTTTTGAAAAACTCACAATAGAAAAGATAATTGCACGGTTGTCAAAAAATATGACTAACCAGGTTCAATAGAGCCCCATAAAATAATTTTCAAAAGATTAACACTTACTATGTAGTGCTAATGAAATATAATCTTACAAGATTAAGAATAAATAAATGAAAAATAACGAACTTATTGCAGTCAAAATATACAACCAAAATGAACTTAAAAGAGTAGGAAATATGTTAAACACCATAAAGACATTTGTATTTAACATAGGAATATGTACAACCATATAGAAATTATTCCTTCCAAATACTGGTTAAAGAAAAAGAACAGATGAAAGAAAATGCTTTTCTTGCCCCTTTGTGGTGTCACAAGGTCATTCTATGAACAGGTTTCTACTGTATCCCCTTACTAAAAAGCCAAAGCCTTTAAGGTACAGTCCTTGGTTTAAAAAAAAAATAACAGGGAAAATCTTTCACACAGATAGAAATGAAGAAAATTGCTACAGAAAGGGAAAAAGCCCCCTTGACAGATAAGCAATAGCTCTGCTTACACAGTAATTTATGGTAATATCAGAAAGCTTTTGATAAAATTTCACACATATTGCAGGGTAGGACACCGGAGAAGATAAAGGACTCAAACAGATAGAGGGAAATTAAACCATTTTTAAGAGGGGAAAGGAAGTATTTTGTAAAAAAAAATTATTTTGACAATTGGTTTTGATGGTCATAACAATTTATGTAATTCCTATGTGTGTTGCAGATTTGCTGTCTCAAAAAGTAACAGCCTAACATTTACTCCATTGCTACAAAAGTCATATTCGAAAACAATAAATAATGGAAGGTTTAAATACACACACACACACACACACACACACACACATACACACACACATATATAATGTATATGGGTGTATACATATCCAGTAATGTTTGTGAATTAAACTGCTATCATTTGACCAGCTTAGTCCCTTTAAACTCTTATCTTCATTTTATTTGATAACAAATCAGTTTTCCAATACAATAATTTTGCCTTCTGGGTATTATAATGGAAAAGCAATTTAAAATATATTTCTGTAAATACTGAAAAGTACTTTCATACTAGACATGCAATAAATGAATGAAAATATTCAAATAAGTTGTTCCTTTCTTGTTATCTGAAAAATAATGAGTCTTAGTTTATGTATTTTTTAATCAACTCCTGAAGTTTTTATTAAGGTCAAAGCTTGAATATGAGATATTTGTTACTCTATAGAACTTTATACTTTGAATTTTAAAGTACTACTTTATGCTTTAATTCCCCTTTCTGTAGTAAAAAAAAATATAAGTAGCATCAACAAAAAAAATTTAAATGAGTTTTTTATGTTGATGACCATTTTTAATAAAGTGGTCTTGCTTTTTCATCTGAACTTCAAGTATATTTGGCCTGTCATTGTCATTCTTAATCATCGATTTCTCAACTCTGTTTCTGACAACAACCGCTATGGAGCTCTTCATTTTAAGAAACAGAAAAAAAAAATTGTCATTCAAAATGAGCATGTTATGAGAACTCTGTTACTTGTTTTTAAAGAGCATTGACAAGAAGATTTGGAAGAAGAAATGCAAGTCTGTCTCTGTTCTCCCTAACAAATCTCTCCCGAGGCAGCACTTTAATGAGACCTTCTGGAAACTTCTTTAAACAGTATGTATCACTGACCTGGATGGCTGACCCTTTCAGGCTGGCTGATACTTTTCAATAAAGATAATATCAGAATCTGAAGTAACTGGTTTGAGTTTCTAAAGTATTTTGAGGAAATATCTTGTGAGAGTGGGAAGCGTATTTTAATGCCATTCACATGTTTCTCTGAGAAGGAAAGCTGATCTGCTTGGGCGTTGAAAGCATTACAGGCTAATTTCATTGCAATTTCTAGGACTGAAAGGGAGGCTGGGAGAAGCAGGATTAGGTGGGGGTTCAAGAGCAACAAGGTGAACACTGTCAACCCATTGGAAAATCACGAAGTGCTGGGACCTGCTGTAGAAGGTTCTTGTTTTGAGCCTCTACAGCAATTGTGCAGCCCTCTTGAAAATTTACACTGTCATTTTATTTATAGCAGATGTCTCTTAAAGCAAACATTTTTGCTTTATACTACACAAATCGTATGGAAAATTATAAACATAATGTGGAGTTTTGGTCATGCTGCAGAAATCTACAGTATTTTCTATAATGGATTATGAGCAAGGGGAAAAAAACTGATACTGATCTAAGGCTGAAGGAGAAAGGGCAATCAAAGCAAGGCTTCTGCAGATGCTTTTATGAAACTTGTTTTAAGAGAGGAGGCAAGAGTTGAAACTATGGATTAAACCAACTAAATTAAATCAGCTCATATTCAAAATACACTTTGCACTTCAGAATAAAATGAACAGAAGCCGGCATGAGCCAATTCCATAAGTAAGTTTTATTTGGAGTCTGTTGTGGTAGTGCACGCTTGTAATCCCAGTACTTGGGAGGCTGAGACAGGAGGATCGCAGGTTCGCGGCCAGCCTCAGCTACTTAGTGAGGTCCTCCGCAACTTAGTGAGACCCTGTTTCAAAATAAAGGATAAAAAATAGGGCTGGGGCTGTAGCTCAGAGGTAGAATGCCCTTGGGTTCAATCCCCAGTACCGCAAAAAAAAAAAAAAGTTTTATTTGGGTTTTCCTAGGCAAACTTTGTATTTGTTTCTTATGTGCACCAATACAAATGAAGATTGTATTTCTTTTTTCTTTTGGGTACTGGGAATTGAACCCATGAGCTACAACCTCAGCCCTATATTATTTTTTTATCTTTATACAGAGTCTCTCTTAGTTGCTGAGGGTCTCACTACATTGCTGAGACTGGCCCTGAACCTGCAATCCTCCTGTCTCAGTCTCCCAAGTACTAGGATTACAGGCATGCACCACCATGCCCCACTGAAAATGGAGATCTAAATATGCATTTCATTTTTCCAGCTAGTTCTGAATCGTACCGTCTCATGATTCAATCTTGAGTATCATGTCTTAAGTCTTTGGCCTAGGGCTGCTCAGCAGTTACTAACCTGCCCAACTGAGAAGCTTCAGCATCTAAAATTTAGCTCCTAATATAAAAATAGAATGTGCAATTAAAGGAGACACTAAATTCTGTGTGGAAACTTACACTGAAAAACATAAATAGGACAAGAATAAGAGACAAGGCAATGTGACAAGAGCGAATGTCAAAAAACCTCCATTTCCCAGGAACCAGTCAGTCCATTCAGCAACAGATATTTACTTATATTCTCTATTCCTAATTAGCAGGATTCCAAAACAGAGAATTATATAAATTCTGGAAATGGAAATCCAGATAAGCAAAACCTATATTTCTGAGAATTCACTGTTCATTATTCATCGTTCATAACAATGCACATTTCAGAAAGGAAGTCATTAAAATAATGTGGCTGTTATGTTTTCACAGGCCTTTCTGAGAGTTTAACCAATACGACAGCATAATCTCTCTGGACTCTAAAAACACAAATCCATGACAAGGACATGAGATTGATGGAATTTGTAATCACATATTTTTACTTATGTAATAAATTTACAATTTCAAGGACATTATTCAAAATGACCCCACTGCATTACAATGTGTGGATTCTTAGGCTGTTTTGCATTAATGTCTGCAGAGCATTTTTACACTTAACAATCTGCTGTTGGTGCTTCAGTGGGTTGCTTACCATTATAATTCCGGTCACAGACGAGGGTTAAAATATCTCTAACCTTTACAAATGTATTATGTGGCACCACTGACATAGCTTTTATTGCAGATAAAAATCTATGGCAAATTTTCTGTATGACAGAAGAAGAACATGATTTCATATTAAATTCTGATGATAGAGACATACTTCTCTGCTTGTACTTCAGAAATGTTTTGGATATAGTAACAATGGGCCATACTTGCTCTTCCATTACATCAATAAAATCTCAAAATCCACTTCATTTTTATGGGTCCAGAGCTTCAGTAAATATTTCTTAAGCAGGACTGAAAAACAGTGTGAAAATGTTCGGCATTCAGCTCACTTCTAACCTGGCTGATCAAAACAGACAAAACATTCAGCTGGTTAGACATAATGAGAAGCAGAGAGAGGAAGCCACAAAAGAGCCTGGAAATTGAATGTTGCCATGAAGGTGTGTAAGAGCTCCAGCAAAAGTTTCTCAAATATAAGTGTCAAGATAATGGTAGGTCCCTCTGACAGTCATTTAAAAGAAAGAATAAAGCCTATTATAGTAACTTTTTGGAGTTATAAAAGCACTTGAGTTTTCAGGGAGCCACAGACTTGTAAAATGTTTCTGACATTCCATCAAAAACCCGGTGTTACGACATTGTCATAATACATAATCATATAGTCAAGGAATGATTGGAAGTAAATCCATAATAGCACTTTTTTTTAACAAAATTCACATTGCAATCCAGACACCTTCTTTCTCTCTTCTTCCCTTAGATGAAATGATCAAGAGAAAGAGAGTTAGAGAAGTACTTTGTTTCTCCTGATGCCTTATCCTGACAATCTCTTGGAAAAGATGAATATTCTCACTGGTTCATTTTTCTTTCAGGTTTTAATTGTGAAGAACCTCAATGAAGTCCATATCTAATGATCCAAACTGTCTACTCTTACGCTAGATACCTCTTCAAAGTTACCAACTCATGAGAAAGTGTCCCTTTAAATTGGCAGGATGCCTCACAGCTACACCAAGGGCTATGTAGACTGTGTTTAGGATTCTTAGGAAGCTACCTGCTGAATTTCACTCTTTTCATTGCATTTCTCTGCATGACACCAGAAACTTCCCTAGACTAGCCCTCTAATCACAAGACTACCTGAAATCAGACCCACGCTTAACATACAGAGTAGCCAACAATCAAAAGGCACCCCTCCCCAAAAAAGTAACATGTGGCTTTCATTTTATTTAATTTATTTATTCTTTCCATTTATTTAAAAAAAATCCGCCCCCATTGCCTAAGCCTTTGGGCACATGTGCATAATAAAAACCATGGCTGAGCATAAATAATGCATATTAACTGTGTCTATTAGAATTCTACAAAAAGGTCCATCAAAATGACTTATTTTATAGTCATGAGTCTCAATTTAAAATCTGTTAGCAAAATAATTCTATTAAATTGTATGATATGTCTAACATCAATTAATTACATTTATATCCAGCTCTATCGTGTAATGACTTGGTAATATTAATTGTGATTTTAATTTGGGAGAAGAACTTGTAAGTTTCCCTCAAATTTTAGTATTTAATGGTTTTTCCACATTTAGATTGTGTTCACAAATTGAGACTTTTTCATTTTTCTAGTCAAACAGTTGGTCGTGTCAAGTGTTATTTTTTACATTTTTTTTTCATTGAGTTGATCAATTTAATTTGCTTTGGGGCAATAAAGAAACCCCGTAAAACAGACAAACTAAAAGTCACTACAGAATGTTTCCCTTTGGCTATGAATTGCTGCCATATGACCAGAACTTTATTTTCATAAATATTGGAATCAGAGTTTCCTAAGACTGAAGCCAGAGAAGTCCAATACTGTAATCTGATGGAAAATAGACTTTTATCAGACCTGACAGTAGTCGATAAAACCAACTAAGATGTCTATACTGGGTCAGCACTAAGTTGATCACTTCTCACAGTCAACATGTTTGACTTCTGGTCATTTCACCCAATCTGACCCTGAAATTACAGATTGTCTGCACCTGGATCCCAGCTCCTTCCTAGGCAAGTCACACACTTCTTTGTGACTTTGCCTCTTCATTTATAAAAGGAAATGAGGCAGTAGAGTGTTTAGACCAGAATCTCCCATAAGTAATCGATAAATGTTTGCTACTATTACTGTCATTCAACTAAATATTATTATTTGAGGTTTTCACTCTTTTTGCTACACCCCTTACCTGAGAAGACTCCTCTTACTGTCTCGGCTTTGTAAATTCAATACTTTCTCCCAGGTTCACTGGAGCACCACCCCAAGGTGCTCACTCTTTTCTCTGAACATTTAGTCCAAATCACAGTTTAAGACATATGTGATTGTCTAAGCATTTTTTACTTCCACACACACAAAAAAAATTGAAGTTGCTTTAGGAAAAGGACAGCATGCTCGATGTATCTAGATTTGGTATGTAATCTGTGCTCCACCACCATGTCACAATTAATGCATCGCAGAATCCAAAGAGTAAACTGGCCACTATTTATGACATTCTGTATTTTTCCTGGTCAAGTTACAGAACTACATTGTCTCAATAGAGACCTGGTTTGTCTTTTGGTTTGAGTTTTGCTATTGTTTTTGTGTAGCTTTTTGCTTTAAAAATAATTCATCATCCTTTAACAGTGGCTTTATATAATCCTGTCTTTAAAATGAATTCTTGCACACGAAAACCCTTTGGATTGAGTCCAACAAGGTCCAGGATTATGTAGTTCTTCCCTCTATAATGCAGAGTTTCCATAATAGGTGATACATCTTGATGTTGTGTTATATAGTATAAATACAAATTCTTGGATATGTACATCAGACTTGAATTCCCTGAAGCCAAAAGGATATGTATACTATGATTGAAACAATTAAGAGTTATGCTTATTGGAATAGTGTTTTCACATATGCAACTCTCTTTGTTAACCATGGATATTTCAGGCATTTAGATTTATGTGTGGATTTCACTTGAATCTATAAAGTGGCTTGGATGAAGGGGTAGAGTACTTCTAAATGAGTAGATGTCCACAAGATAGTTTTTAAATATTTAAATTACCTCATATTTATTTTTAAAATTCTGCTTGCATATTAAGATGAAACCCCAGAGAATTTGGTTTTATTGCTTGTTTTGTTTAATTTGCTAAAAGTAAAGCTTTTATCTAGTTACCATTCTCTTTCCTCATCATAAACCAGAGTCCTTTAATTCTTCCACTGTGTCATAAAGAATTCAATAAATGCTGATTTGCATTTCAAATTCTGTTCTTTTTTTTCCAGAAGGACATCAGATTCAATGACAATTACATCACTAATCTTCTTAGTACTGACAGTGGGAAACCAAGCTCAAGCTCCAGTTGGAAGTCCTAAAGATGGAAGGTCATACAATTTCTTTCTTCTTAGTAACAGCGAATTTTTATTTTGGGGAAATCTTCATTTCATTTTTATTAATATGCTCTTATTTAAGCCATTTGCTTTGGATAGGCATTTCCTATTGTCTCCTTTCTCCTTTCAGTTAAAAATGAGCACTTTCTATTTTTGCTACAGAAGAAGAAAACTTCAGTGCAGATTGCCCCTAGTAATTTGTTATTGTTGTTATAAGTATTATTTTAGAAATGTTACTTGGGGAAATTATTTCTATATAATTTGGGGAAAATATTTTTCCATTTTATTGTTGTTTAATCTATAGAAATGACCAAAATTTTTAAGTACACATACATGAGTGTATAAGGATGTGCATATACCTGTGTATAGATAACATACATATATTTTGACATCTAGTGCCAGAGACAAACACAAATCTAGCTCTTCAATAAATATTTTGTGAATTATTATTAGTAGTAGTATTCTAGATTCTATATAATGTTTCCTATATTTTTAAAGACTTTTCAGAGTAGCAGCCAATAATATTGCAAAAATTACACACATGCAAAAATAATATTTTGGGTAACATAAGTTTTGCTGTTTCTGTAAAGAAATAAGCAATATAGAATAAAAACTAAAGTCATTATAGCAATTTAGAATAGATTTTAATGAAGTATGATCAATACCCTGATATGCATATAACATGGGCAGCAAAGAGAAACTAAAGAGAAGAATTTTTGAAAACAAGTAATATCAGTTTTCAAGCTATTTATGTTCTATGAAAGTTAATTTTACTTGTAGAGTAGAGATTTAAATGTATGAAATGTTCTGGGTTTTAGCTTATCAAATTAATTGAAGTCCTGTTGTATATTAAATCACAATTTTAAGTGATTTATCTAGATAGTATTAATAACTTTTTTTAAATTATTTTCAACAAATAAGATATTTTGCATAAAAAGTTTATCTTAAAAAACATAGGATAGCCGCGCATGGTGGTGCATGCTTGTAATCCCAGTACTTGAGAGGCTGAGACCAGAGGATCCGGGTTCGCAGCCAGCCTCAGCTACTTAGTGAGGCCCTCCGCAACTTAGTGAGTCCCTGTTTCAAAATAAAGAACAAAAAATAGGGCTGGGGTGTAGCTCACAGGTAGAATGCCCCTGGGTTCAATCCCTCATACCGCAAAAAAAAAAAAAAGCATAGGATAAGGATATATAAAAAATACAATCAGATCACAAAAACAAAAAGTACAGATGCCACCTCTGAATTTTTAAATCAATAGAATGTGTTGAATCTTCTAATTCAGCCAAACTGCTATTATGGACACATAGTATTTCAAGTATAAAACAGTTACTTAGTAACACTTGTTGAATTAGATTAGGGGAAAAATTCAGTAAGTTATTTAACTTATTGTGACCAAGAAATTCCATTATTAAAACAGATAAGTTGGTTTATTAACAAAATGAATTGTATGATTTGATTATTATTTCTTAATTGAAATATAATTATGTATGAGTGTGTGTAGACAAAAGTACATAAAATTTTAGAATTTGAGTATCAAAAAGAAGCCCAATATAAAACAAAATCTTTTAATTTAGTGCAAAATGCCTGGTTAAGGACTATATAAATACCTGTGGAAGGAAGGAAGGGATGGTGGAAGGAAGGAGGAAAACTGTAAATTTAAAAATTGTTTAAACATATAAACATTCTTTTCTTCCAAAAATAGTATGTTGATACTAATATTGTAATTAATAATAATTTTCATAATAAATAGCTCTTAGATTCACATCAATATAAGGTAAATGCTTCTTTTGTCCCTCCACCTTCTAGGCTAAATACTTAATTTCACATATTTTTTGAGAGAACAAAACATCAAATTTTCAGTTACTATTTTCATTTGTTACTGCATAATAAAATAAAATAATTTCTGTTAATTTGTAAAAACTGAATTATATGAATTGTCTGTATCACTTTATATGTGTACATAAATACATTTATGTAAAGGCTTATTGATTCTGTGACAATAAAAATGAACTGGTGTGATAAAATGAAACTAACATTTTTATTTCTTAGAATCTGATTATAGAAAAAAATATCAGCAACGAGCTTACAGTGCATGAATTACTCTCTGGGTGTTAATAGCACTCACAAAGCTGTTATCTACTGAAACCAGAATAGCTAAATTAAGGATATATGCATACATATGCATATATGTGTGTATAATATATATCATTATCTAAACAATACCAAGCCATCCAGATACTAAAAGCAGATGTTTGATATTTCCAATTAAACAATTCAAATGATGGTGTCTTGTTGACCAAATAACCAAATTACTGACTAAATTTTCCAGCAGGATATTTGTGTATTATGTACACAAAGCCAATGAATTGCTGTACTTTTAAAAGACTTGAATAAGTTCCTGAAGTTATTTATATGCACCAAGATGATGGAGTTGTATACGACATAGTTACTACATGTGAAGAATTTCAGTAACAGGAGAGATTAAAGGTTTTTCTCATTTTCAGGAAATAAATGTATGAATACATTTTTGTTCAAAATTGTCTCCTTTCTTTCAGTATGTGCGGTCTCTGAAAGAGACCAGAAAATGTCTCATATTAGAAAAGTAAACCAATGGGAGGACATAGTTGGCAAGCAAAAGAAGAGATGGTTGACAGGGCAGAAACAGAAAAGATCCCAGAGGCAAGACGTGTGTGGGAAAGCTGGTCATGGATGAAGGCCTGTTATGTAGGGAGGGTACAAACTTGGAGAAGACAGACTTGCCCTGAAGCCAGTCCACAGTCTAGTTCACCAGGACATTCACTGGGAGCCCTGGAATCTCAATATTCTAGACATAGCTGTTACTTTGCCGCTTTGGGAAAGTGCAGACAGATAAAGCATAGTGTGAGTTCCATTCACTGAATTAATCAGAAAACTTCTGACCAAATAGCTACCATTAAAAGCTTAAGAAAACATCCTTTCCTATGCATGTCTAAGTTGCAGCTAAAACAAAAAAAAAGGGAAATTTGGGTTAAGATGCCCAGAGTCAGAAAGCTATTTTAATGCAACCCGAGCTATTCACATTGTAATTCTTACACATTTATAGATTTAGACAGGAAAATAAGTAACTAGAGAGAGAGAGAAACTCATCAGTGTGTCTTCAAGAGAATTTGAGCGATTAGATTCGGAAATAGATTTGTATAGACAGACTATCTTGATAATTCCTGTTTTCCAAAGAAGAATGTTGCCATTACACATGTCACTGTCCACATCATCTGTTTCACTCTGCAGAAAGAGCTGAGAAATGAAAGCCATCTTTTAAAAATCAGAGCTGCTACAAATCCTGCCACCATCAACTAAGCAGGAAGCCTTTTCCCAAAAGTATTGCCTCTGATGGGTATTTACCAGAGTCTATTAAATGTATATATTATGGACAAGACTTTTAATTGTACATAAATAATACAAAAACACATTGGACATACAAAATAAAATATAATAGGGCAAAGTTCTATCAGGCTGCCTATAACCCTCAGCAGATTATTTAAAAAAAAAAAGGTTGGCTTTTTCCTTATTGTCTTAAAATCATATTCCTGTACTTATAAACCTAGGGAAATGAATAGATAATTGAATAACTGACATAACCCAGGGAGTATAAAATATGGAGGACCATATTTTTGAGAAGTACCAGAAAAAAAATTCTGAGAAGTGTGGTTTACTGTAGTGCTCAGTAGTATTAACATAAATAACTTAGTTATAAAAATAATAATAATTCTGAACATATTGAACTGATTTTAGTATAACAGTTTCAAATGTTTTCAGCCGGGGACTTCTTTGACATTCAACTGAATTTGATAGACTTTGTTTTTTGTTTCATTCGCCTCTCATACCCCAAGGCCAATGCTTAAAATAATTCCAGACTCAGGTTCCTTCTATCGTCTTCATCTGTGTTCCCCAAGACATTTCTTCTATCCTCTCTTCTACCTGCATCCCTCATCTATCAAAAGAACTATCCATCTCGTTTTCATTTGCACTACATTTTCACCACACTATCCTTGAAATCCATTCTATGGGACCATGTTCTATGTGAAAGTGTTATAATTAGATCCTTCTGGTACATTTCATAATAAACCCATCTGGATTTGATCCAATATGTACTAGTCTTATACCAAATCTGACCTATTATGGTTAGAATTACACTAAGGTTCCATTTCTACATTTTTTTTATTTAAATTGTGAGCTGTCATCCAAAGATTTTAAGCAGCAAACTATGAAAACTAAGTTTATGTAAAGATAATTTAAAGAGTCTATCATTAGGTGTGGCTTTTTTAGGGGAGATCCAAGGACAAAATCAGCCAAAATTTGGACCTACTGCTAACTAGAATAGTAACTCTCAAACAACTTTGACCAGTACTTGTTTTTAGACATGTCAAGTAACCCTGATGCTTGCTTACCTGGCCTGTTCTTAGTTTCCACTGGAAATATTACTCCATGATAGCAATGAAATGCCATTCATTATACAATTAAATTTGGCAAGGAGGCTGTGGTTTGATGACACAGATGATTCATATAGGATTCACAATACACATCTGAGAGTCTAATTATTTTAAGAATAAAGAACAGAAAATTAGTGGTAAAATTAAGCACTGCTACCCACTATAGAGATAAATAGACAACACACAATAAAATGGATGATGATGAGACCAAAGTAGAAGAAAAAAGCCAAGAGTAGTAACAACTGAAAATCAGCACAATGGCTTCAGGGTATTCATACAAGCAGCCTTTCTGAGTACATTGGAAGTGCCAGTCACATCTATGAGTGAGTTTGGATTCACCAAGCACTGTATAGCAGCCAGACTACTTAGTAAAGAAAAACGAAAAGCCAGAAAATCTAGGATTATACAAACTTTGGCTTTGAATACAAAATCATGGTAACATAAATACATAGTATTTTAATATTACATAACTAATTTACATACTATTTTACTGGGAACTAGGCTTTAATTGTACATCAAGATGAAATCCTATGTAATTATTTGTTATTGTTCCAATAGAACCAAAGAAAGAACTTTGCATCATGACAACAATTCACAGCCCATCAGTGGACCAAGGAATTTAATTTTAAAAAAATCTATTTGAGTTCTGAGCTCCTAAAAAAAAATTAGATATTTGGCATGGTCATTTAAAAATGTTTCAAAAATCATATTGTGGATTATCTCAATTAATTGAATACTGTCACTCACATGGGCCTCCAAACACACCTTTGTGTTCAATCTATCACTGATCAAGCTACACGCCTTTAATTGTCTACGGCTAATGAGAAGTATATTTCAGAGAGAGATGAAAAAAAGTACTTGCTAAGTAAAGGCCAACTAATGTCATTTGAAATCTTGATGGCTTCTTTATAGTTTGAATACAGAAAATTCTGAGAAGAATTAAGTCATAGCAAGGGACAAGACAGCTTTGGCATTCCAAACTCAAACGAGGCTGATTGTCATTTAGGTTGTGAGCAGCAATTTAATTTCCACAAAACAACTTCATCTGTCCATTAAATTAATGATCTTAATTTAAATTTTATTAGTTTTGTAGTTTTTTATTGACTTGAACTTGTAAAATGGTTTTTCTTATACATAACTATATAAAGCCCATAAGCACACAGAGTTTATACCTATTTTTATGTTTAAATGTGTTTAAGTAATACTATAATAAGAATAATTAAGTCAAAGCTTAGGGTCATTAAGAAACTTCACTCTTAAAATGGACCTATACAATAGTTCTCTAGTTTGGGGTGTGGAGAAGCAGCTAGTTGGCCTACTCACAGTTTGTCACAGCTAATCCCCAAGAGAACAAAGCCATAAAATGAATGGGACAGGCTGAACCTGGGGAGAAAATGGGCCCATCGTGACTGGGAGAGAGATTAGGAGACATTCTGTAGTCAGCTAGGAAGATTAGAGTTGGAAACTGCTCCACAAAAGCTTCCCTCTATCTTTGAAGTTTTCTAGAACAATACTTCCTGGGAAACTCTGGCAACTGGCACTTCCTGGTCCTTGTCAAGGATTCTATGAAGGCCATAAAACATCTTTCTCAAACTTCCAGAAAGATGGCAGCTTGTCCGGCCTCACTTGTCCTTACAGCAAATCAAATGCCAAGGCCTTTTCCTCGCCACGCTCTCCTGCATCACCACTCTCCTCAATAATTTCATTGTTACCACCATTGCCATGAAACCGAACGTAATTCCTCCAGTGGTCCTTCAATAGGAACTATTCCTCCATTTCTATGCATTTTTAGGGAGACCCTGTTTCAAAACTTTTTTAAAAAATGGCTGGGGGTGTAGCTCAGAGGTAGAATGCCCCTAGGTTCAATCCCCAGTTACCAAAATAAAAAATTTAAAAACAAAATAAAAGCCATGAAGCTTCCACATTGCCGATTAAATTAAATAGTCAAGCAATCATTCTGGCATCAATGGTCTTTTATTATCTGGCTTCAATCAGTCTTTCCAAACATGTTCTCCAGTGTTTTCTAAACTAAAACGACAATAAGTTTTTAGGAGTTCATACCTCCCAACTTTCTACCACTTTCTTTCAGTCACTTTCTGCCTCCATGACTTTTAAAAGAGCTGTTTCGGCAGGGCGTGGTGTCGCATGCTTGTTATTCCAGTACTTGGGAGGCTGAGACAGGAGGATCGCAGGTTCGAGGACAACCTCAGCAAGTAGTGAGACTCATCAACATAGCGAGACCCTGTTTCCAAATAAGAAATAAAATCAGGCTGGGGGTGTAGCTCGAAGGTAGAATGCTTCTGGGTTCAATCCCCAGTCCCACACACACACAAAAAAGAGCTGTTTCTTCTTCCTCTTACTCATAGGAGAAAATATCCTTTCACTCTACTACTGTGTCACAGGTCAGGGTCCCTAAGATTCCAGGATGTTAAAATGTACACACATAGGTTTAATTTTGGAGTGCTCTAGGAATGGTACCTTGAGTATCTTCGTCCATTCAAGCTGCTATTAAAAATGCCACAAACTGGGTAAATTATAAACTATAATATCTTATTTCTTATAGTACTGGAAGCTGGGAAATCCGAAATTAAGGTGCTAACAGATTCGGTGACTGGGAAGGGTCTATTTCCTGGCTTATAGATGGAGCCTTCTAGCTATGTCCTTACAGCGTACAGGATCAAAGCAGCTCTCTGGGGTCCCTTTTATGAGGACACTAATCACATTTATTAGGTTTCTGCACTCATGACCTAATCACCTCCTCAAAACCCCCGTCTGTTAATACCATCCCCTTGGGGGTTGGGATTTCAGCATATGGATTTGGGGGAGATACAAACATTCAAACTACAGCAGAGAGAAAATATGAAAGAGCAAGGAAAACAAGGTCATTTGAGTGGAACTTAAAGTTGAAGTTGGATAAAATTGCAACAGTAGACTCTGTTGCAGTGATCCTACTGAAAACTCTGAGCAGAGAAGATCTTTCAGATGGTTTAGATCCCCAATCCAAGAAACACAACCAGACAGGTCTTTGTATCTCTGTCTGGTCCAGTCCTTGGATGCCAGCTCCCCTAGAAATGGGATATAACCTTTGGCAAGTCATTGTTCTTCACCTTGAAGTAAGAGAGAGGGATGTAGCTAGCTTGCAACAGTCAGTAGCCAACAAAAAAGCAGGTCTTAAAATCAGACCTGCCATTCCTACAATCCCAGAACTCAGGAGGCTGAGACAAGAGGATCATAGGTTCAAGGTCGGCCTCAGCAACTTAGTGAGAACCTGTTTCAAAGTTAAAAAATAACAAAAGGGCTGGGGGGTATAGCTTAGAGGTAGAATGCCCCTGGGTTCAATCTCCAGTCAAAAAAAAAAAAAAAGTAGACCTGCACAACACAATAGATGCACTTCAGCCAATCCCTGTGTCACTCAGAACCATTTACTTCATAGAATAGGTTCACTCTATCTGAGAAAAACTACACAATTCCAATTGATCTCTTTCTCTGGGGTCACACAGAAGAGGAAAGTCAGGCATACAAAGGAAAGCCCAAGACTACAGTTGATATTCATTATTTTTCCTTCACTATCCATTTTATAAATTCCCCTAACCCTAATCTAACCTCTGTTGTTTTAGGTAGGTTCCAATGAAGGGCAAAACAGATCCTAATCCCTGAGGAGTCTGGTTCCCTGTTCTTTATAAATTCATCAGACCATGACTGCTTGACCTTTCACCATCAAATTTTGCAGGGGGTTACCAAGAAATATCCCAGTGGATTACCTGGGTGCCTACTCTAGTCTCCTTTGCCTCCAAAGTAACAGCAATCTACCTGTAAGTGATTAAAAAGTTCAATCAGCCTACCAGGGTAACTATTGTTCTCCTTGACTGTTGATTTATTAACAAAAAAAGTCTGATATGATTGTTTGGGAACCATGACATTTAATGCAATTCATGAGATATTCCCTGGGCTAAGTGTTCCCCATCTAAGAACACTTCTAGACATACAGATCCTAGAGTTACAAGTTTGAGAACTTCAAACTCCCCAAGGAGTGGCTTCAAATGATGGTAATTGAGGCCAGTGCTGTCTCCATACTGAAATCTTAAACTCGTATATTCCATCTTTTGGGTTTATAGCACCCTACACAATGGCTACTTAATGAGTATTGTATTCCATGGGATAGATCTATACAAACATGTTATTATCTGCAAATTAACAGCTCAGTTGTGTTTTCAAGAGACTATTCAACCAACAACCACTGAGTGTTATGGTACGTGATAGGACCAGTGTACCCCATGATCATATGCCAGCTGTCACACGTCCATTTTTATAAAGTATCCTTTTTTTTGTTTTTTGTGGTACCGGGGATTGAACCCAGGGGCGTTCTACCTCCGAGCTCCACCCCCGGCCCTATTTTTTTATCCTTTATTTTGAAACCAGGTCTCATGAAGTTGTGGAGGGCCTCAATAAGTAGATAGATAGAGAGAGAGAGAGAGAGAGAGAGCAAGCTGAGGCTGGCCACGAACCCAGATCCTCCAGTCTCTGCCTCCCAAAGTACTGGGATTACAAGCGTGCGCCACCACGCCCAGCTAAAGTATCCTCTTTAATCCAAGAAAATGTTAGGCAGGATTCTACATGGGTGGACTAAGCATTCTCAGATAGTGGTTCTGACTGAGGCTCTGCAAGCTGAAAATAGAAACACATACATGTGAATATATCATGATTTCAGCCAAAATTAATCAATGTTATCTCCAGAGTAAAAGAAATCCATTGAAAACAATTTTCTATCAAGCTAATGGTTGGTCTCCTCAGCAGCTGATGACATATCTTGGATTTGATTTCTATTACTGACATGTTGAAATTTAAATAGCAACATTAAATAGATAAGTTTCCGTAAGTACTTACAGAAGCTTGGTGCTCCACCCTTTCTACCAAGGCTACTCTGGTCATAAGGTCATTTTTCCAGCCCTGGGGTAGATGATGACAAAGGTTTACTGATGCCAACTGGCTGAATAATGCTGTCTACTTGGTTGTTTAGTATCTTTTCCATAGTGGATATCTCTGGTAGAAATGAACATGCACTGCAAGGATCCCCACTCTTCATGCCCACTTCCAAAAGGTCTATTAATAATATGTGCCTCTTCTTTAAATATTCTCTTCTCAGCAACTTAGCAAGACCGGGTTTCAAATTAAAAAAGAAAATAGGGCTGGGGGTGTAGCTTGGAGGTTGAATGCCTCTGGGTTCAATCTCCAGTATCAAATAAATAAATAAATAAATAAATAAATAAATAAATAAACAAACAAACATTGTTTTGAATCATTTTTCTCCTTTCAAGCCATCTAACCAATGAGCTGAGCTATTTGACCTGTCCGCAAGCCCATATACATTCTTAGCACACAAAGTGTTCCACTAGGTGGACTAATTAAATGGGAGAATTTGCCTATAATGGTTTGGACTTGGAATCTCCTCCTAGCCCTCACAGAAACAAGGTAGCAATGCTGGAAGCAGGGCTTGGTTAGTAAGGAGGGGTCCCTGGGGGTGTGGCCTTGGGGATTATTTATTGGCTCTTCATCCCCCTGCTCTCTCCCTTGCTTCTAGCCTACATGATGTGAGAATGAAGGCTTGCACTCTCCCTCTGCTCTCTTCCCACCACCATGCCCTGAGATCCAGTCCCTGGCCTCACATGGACTGAACCCAAAAATCTCCAAGAAAACTGTGAGCAAATAAATCTTCCCTCCTCTAAGTTATATGGTCAAGTCTTTGGATTATATAGTTAAAATGCTGACTAAGACTTTGCCCTTACCGTACTTTGTTGGCACATCCCTAAGGGGAGCTCCGGTACACTTGTGTTTATATTTCTGACAAAGCCACAAGTGAAACACATGAAAATTTTTTACTCTTCTATCATATGGTCATAAGGGACAATGTCTCACATCACCATAGGTGTGGGCTAAGGAAAGGTGCCAATGAGACAGTGATAGATGTCATGGGGTTCTGAAAAACCTGCTCGAGCCTTTCCATCTTATGATGGTGTAATGGTTTGGATTTCAAATATCCCCCTAGCACTTATAGAAACAAGATAGCCATGTTGGAGGCAGGACATGGTTCCTGAAAAGGGGTCCCTGGAGTGTGGCTTTGGGGATTATATATGGTCCCTCCTCTCCCTGCTCTTTCTCTTGCTTTTGGCCTCCATGATGTGAGAGCAGAACACTTGTTCGTTCTCTCTCTCTCTCTCTCTCTCTCTCTCTCTTTCTCTGTGCCTCCTGCCACCATGTCCTGAGCTCCACAGATGTAACCTGGCCTAGCATGGACTGAACCCCTGAAATCTCCAGGACTATGAGCAAATAAATTTTCCTTCCTCTAAATTGCAATGGTCAGTTGTTTTGGATCACAGCAGTGAGAATGCCGACTGAAACAGATGATCTGTGGCTGGACTCAGAGCGTCTGCTAGAATCCATGTCAGAATGGGTATCTCTGATCTCATGAATATTTGATGTCTCATGGTCAGATTCTCCATGTCTACCACAACTCAGTAGCACACAAGAAGCTGTTCTTTTGAATAGTGTATAATTTTCTGCAGATGACATGACTAGCTTTAAATCTCTGCAGGTCTATGTTGCAAATTCTCTTTCAGGGATTTTACCAATCCCAGATACCTATAATACCATAGAGTATTGTATAGTTCAAGTGGCAAGGCTGTTTGAATTATAGCCTGGATTGTAAAAGAGCATATTCCTTAAAGGTAGCAGCCTTCTATATCTCCCAGTAAGTGGGTTGAAGCAATAATCCTATGGAATAAGTTATCTCCAAAACCTAAAATCTGCCAAGCACCATATTTGCCTCTTAGTGGCAGTAGTATAAAATGCAATAATTTGTGAGTTACTTTGGAATAAATGTCTTGGCATACACTGGACCCTAAAAATGTCATTGATGTGTCAGGTCTCTGAATCTTTCAAGACTTTATCTCCAACCCCTTGGAGTGTATATACTTACTAAGGCCTTCAGTGTGTATGCCACATTTTGCTCATCTGTCTCATTTGGTTCATTTTGTCAATTAACATAATGTTATCTGTATAGTAGTCCAATGTCATATTATGAGGAATATATAAGTGGTCTAGACCCATTCTAATTATATTCTGATATTTACTGTCTTGCTCCACATATGGATCCTTTCTAATTATATTCTGATACACTTGTGCCTACCTTATGGGAGTTCAACTTGCTTGTGGTCCTTCTTCTTGATGGGGATGGGAAAAGAATATATGCTCAAACTCACTGGTAATATCCCATGTGCTTAAGGCCATGTTAAGCCTTTCTGGCAAAGGCAGCTTACTTGACGTAACAGCTTCAATTGGTGTTACTTCCTGGTTGAGTGTAAAGGAGTTTGCTTTCTTCCACACTTCATCTGTGTTTCCATAGAAACTATGCTGGTGAATTATATAGGAAATATGATAGGGACCATCACCTCTGCATCTTGATATTTTTAATAGTGGCACTAATATCTGCCATATTTTTCCCAGGATGTTGTATTGTGTTTAATTTACTCTCTTGGCTAGGGTTTTGAGGGAACAGTTCAGAGTCTTCTGCTTGACCTTCCCTGTGATAGTTCTTACCTCAGGTGTGTCTCTCCTTGGACCTCATACACTCCCAGTCTAACAGGTAAACCCAGACATCAAGATCAACTGATACTCTCTATCCTCAGAAATGTCTGGGAAATCCCCCTTTCCCACCATACAATGACCATAGGTACCTTAGAGGGAAGAACTGTGTTTTTTATTGCTGTATTTACTTGTGATGTTGTTATAAGTTTTTACTCTCTGGGAGCTCTTCTACAGTCAATAATGATTCCTGCTTGAAAGCAGACTCAATCACGGAAATAGTTCAAGGAATGTGATTTATTTATGGCAACTGCCCTTTGCCTCCTATTTTAAAAAATTGTATAGATGAGCAATACCCTTGTTGGCTCCTATTTTCTTTTATTAGTCATCTCCATTGTTCACAGTTCTTTCCCCTTCTTAGCAGGCTCAACACTTATCTGCCTGATTGACTGTTGTGATCTGATCCTATTTATTGGTCTATTGGCAAGTGGGAGAGTTAGGATTAAATACAGAAAACATGTATACTGTATTATAAGGCAGAGACCTCTGCATCATCTTTAAGCAGTGACCTTTAATGGAGAGGAATAGGATAATTTTACAGCCCTAGATAATTCAGAGAACTTAAGGATTCAAGAATTTAACATGTAAACTCAAATGTCCTTGACCCATTTCTCACCTTGACATAGGAGAGTTTCTAAGATAGAAAATTCAGCTTCCTCTAGTGATTTGATACTCATATAATTAATCCTGGGGATAACTTCAGTTCCTTCTGCCTTCTAACCATAGGTGATAGGAGTCTTTTATATTACCAGTTGGCTCTCTGGCTTTCAAACTTAGTTTATAATTAGTGATTACTCTCAGTCCTCCATTGGCTTCCTCCAATGTATAGATTCCGCCAACAACAGATACCCAAGGCCATGACACTTATAATTTTCCTCAAATCTCTCAAATACCTGAGACATTGTACCCACCAGTGCATTCCCTTCTACCAGTATGCTAGTCCAAGTCCAGCTCACCACTGCTTAAAAACTTAACAATTGCCTGGCTACAGCATGTCAGCAGCTATCCATACTAGACACCATCATTGATGAAATCCTCAGGGTCAGTTGATTGATTCAACTCCAAAATTCAGTGTTATGGTCTGCTTCCTAGCACCATTCCCAGTACCAATTGATATACAGTTCTCCAGGAAACAGACACTAAGATTCCAAGATGTGTATGCAGAAGTTTATTGTGCAGTACTGTTGGGATCAATTGTGAAAAGGAATTGAGCAAAGACGGAGGATTGAAATGAGATGTAAGTGTAAACTTATAACTGTGGGAGAAGGAAGGGGTAGGAAAAGGTTTATCAATGAGTACAAAGTTATGGCTAATAAGAGAAGTAAGTGGGAAGGGGGAGAGGGAAACACCCTAATGCACAGGATATACATACACAAACTTATCAAAGTCAACTATTATGCTGAGCACGAGAAGGAGGGAAGGGTAAAGGAATGGGGGTGGGAATTGGGGGAGTGCATGTATACTTCTACCACCCTGAAACCCATCAAGATGTATGATTACAATGCACCAATAAATAAATAAATAAATAATTAAAAAATTAACAGAAGTAAGTTCTGCTGTTCTATTACACAATAAGGTGACTATAGATTATACCAATATACTATATATTCCAAAAAAGCAAGAAGAAAGGATTTTGACTGGTTTTATACAATGTATATATATATATCAAAACATCACACGGTATCCCATAAATACATACAATTTTTTAAAATTAAAAGAAAACATAATCCCAAACTGGAAACAATCCCAATGTCCATCAACTACTCAGTGGATAAATTAAATATGACACATCCATTACAATGGAATAAAAAAGAATGAAATACAGTCATGTGCTGCATAGTGATGTTTCAGTCAATGATGGACTGCATGTGTGATGGTGGTCTCATAGATGATAATGAAGCTGAATTAAAAAAGGTAAGTGTGGTTCTAGTTTTTCCTATTGGAAACTCTAAAATTGAGACAATCCTTTTCCAATGACCTCAATTGAGGCAAGGAGGCCATATCTTTGCATTGCCAACATTAACTATTTTCTGGGTGTGGGCTACCTGTGGGAAGAGGCATAAACTTGGGAGTGACATGTTCCTTTCAGTGAAAAGCAATTACTGGAGCTCTCAGCACCTAATACTTACAGGATTTCTGAGAATGAAAATCTCAATCATACTTAAAGGGAGTATGCTGAAGAGAGATTTGGGTGGTACAACAGAGCATTCTCTATCTCTTAAAGCTCACATAAAATCCTGTATTTATTCTCCCATGCTGGAAATACTCTCATTTTTCCCTCTAACATCCTACTGAATTTTGCTATACCTTTTTCATAACACTATCTTCTATTATATTTATATATAACTCTAATCTTTCCCTTTATATTTAAAATTCCTTGGTTGAAGAATTTGTGTCTGATTTTTCTTTGAGTTCCTTACTAAGTCTATTTCTGTACTTTCTCATTTTGAAATCAATATTTGTTTTATCTTGCAAACTTCTATTCATCTTCAGATCTCAGATTGCAAATCCTTTCTTTAAGAAATCTTTCCTAAGCTCTCAGACTCAGGAAGGTTATACATGTTCATTACACCTTCTACTTGTTTATCATTGCATTCATTATACTTATTCTTAATTTGTCACAGAAAGTAGTTGTTTAATAGGCCTACGCTGCTAAGAATAAAAATTCATGAAAACATGACATCAGTCTCCTTTGTTCACCACTCTGTCTACAGAAATCAGCACCCTGCTCGGTTTATAACTGGTTACTAAATAGATATTGAGGGAAAAGTGGATGAACTAATGAATGAAGATGAGAATTCACATCAGAATGAAAGTCATGTGGGAAAGAATGGGAATTATCGGTCATTCACTCAGGAGCCTGCATTAGTTCATGAGTTTGCTTTCCTCTAAGAGGTTGCCAGGATCAACAGCACCAAGGGGCTAGGTTGATAAGGAAATGGGAAGATCAAAGTATTTTAGGCATTTTGATTGTAGAGTAGATTCTAGTGAAAGACTCCAGAGAGGCTGGCCATCTGGAAGACCTCAAGAGGACATTACGCATCTGGGGTTTCAGATAGGGTAAAGAGGCCCTTCTATGTCAATGAGAGATGCAGAAAGCAAAATATTAGAGTTGAAGCCAAACTTTAACCTTGTTTGCTATTTGACCCAATCCCACACCAATGATCAGAGGACTGCATTTGAACCACCAGGACCCTTATATCAAAGCCACCTCACTCTGCTTTTAGAAAACAAGGGAACGAGGAACAGTGGCTCCACCAGCCTTTGTTGTCAAGTTCCCTGACAGAAAAGCACAAAAGGTAGCAAGGATCACAAGTACTCTCTCAGCATCTTCAAGAGTTTCCTATCAGGGTTGGCTGAGAGAGAGAGAGAGACTCACATGAAATACATATATATATTATAATATATATTATATATACATATATATACACATATATTTCATATATATTCCATATATATTTCATATATTATATATATATTCCACATACATAATCCATGTGTCAGTGTACAAACATTTGTTACTTCATTTTAGTATTATTTTAACTTCTTGTTCTAGCCATTGGGCTTTGGCCAACTTTGGCCAGATTATATAGATTCAAATTCCATTTAACCCACTTGGAAAATGAGCTGTCTTGGAAAAATCACTTTGCAGCCTGTTTCCTCATCTTTAACACAAAGATAATAGGAAAAGCTACATCAGAATTATTGTAAGGGATGAAATAAGAAATCAATACTTTGGGTGTGGTAAGTCATCACCCCCATGATTAGCTATAATCATAATAAATAGACAATGCTCAATAGTGAAGGCACTTTGTCAGATATTTATTGATATGATTATGGGCTTCTTTCTGTCAATATTTTATTTGAAGCAGGTGATTAATACCTCACACTCTAAATGATTGTTTTAAGTAGTAATTATGCTTTAGAAGGAAGCACCTAGTATCAGCAGGGTATTACCACAGGCATTTATGTAATAACTACCTGCTAACTGATTGGTTGAGGTTCATAGAGATCAAGCCAGACACTGGGGGGAATTTTGAGTTGTAAAGGCAGGTCATTATCAATTGTCTCTTACTTGGCCTTATTTTTATATTATGTGTTGAGGTTTTGTAAAATAATCAGCTAACTTCTCCAGGTCTAGCTATGTATGTAGACTATCGGGATCCAGAAAATGATACCCCAATGTGAAGGTCTCAGGAGCAGCTAAGAAGCAAAGCTTCTTTTTGACCTTCTCCTGCCCTCTGTTTCTCACCACTCATTCTCACCTGAGGCAAGCCATAGAAACTAGAATTCCTCTTCCCCAAAGCAGGTCAGAGAAGCCAGGACTCCTTTTTCCCAAGGCAAGCCATATAATCTAAAAATATCACTCTAGCTTTCTGCCACCTTTTTGTGTAAGAGTTGGCCATAAAGAAATTAAGACCCTCATTCCAGAAAGGCCCTGCCTCTTAG
Organism: Glis glis; assembly: GCA_004027185.1. Classification (NCBI taxonomy): domain Eukaryota; kingdom Metazoa; phylum Chordata; class Mammalia; order Rodentia; family Gliridae; genus Glis; species Glis glis. The sequence goes on from PVJS01007915.1 coordinate 45,790, forward strand.
CCAGGAGGAAGTACTCCAACTGAGAGGTCAAAAGAAATCTCAATAGCTAGGACTTTCTGCGTTTCCCCACTCGGTCTGTTCACGTTATATCATACTTTTTTTGTCCCATCATATTTCCACACAACCATCCATGCTTCACTGATCCTAAGCAAAAAAAAAAAAAAAAGGATAGTTGATTCTGTGTCTCTGTGTCTTAATTCTGAAGGCTCCCATATCATATAAAACTATGATCAAATAAATTGGTTATGATTTTATTTTTGTTAACCTGTGTTTTGTTATAGGGGTTTCAGCCATAACCCTTTATGATGTATATAAAGAGATCACTCCCTTTTTCTCCCCTCTAAGACCTAGTTTTAGTTCTTTCATAGTCAAATATAATCTTTATTTTCATATCACTTATTTATTAAGAAATGTTTAGGGTTAGCAGGTTAGATTAAGTTTCCCATTTCATTAAAATCTATGATCCTTTCTACATGATCCCCAAGTCGGCCACTCTGACCTCAGCCACTACCATTCTTTGTCTTTTAACAACTTAATTCCATCCATAAAAACATCCATTGCTACTTGTTAAACCCACCAGGGCCCCACTTCAGGACTTCTACACTGCTGTTTCATAGGCCTAGAAATTTCTTTCCATAGTTAGTTCTATGGTTTGATCTCTCAATACATTCTGGTTAACAGTTCAAATGTCTGGCTATAACTCTCAATACATTTTGGTTAACAGTTCAAAAATTACTTGCTTAGCCATCCTATCTGAAATAACGGCCTCCTTTACTCTCTATCCCTTTATCCAGCCCTATTTCTCTTCATATTTCCTGTCAGTACCCAACATCTAAATAACTATTAAGGCCATCAAAAATGGAACATCTAGCCTGGCGTGGTGGCACAGGCCTGTAATCCCAGGACTTGGGAGGCTGAGGCAGGAGGATCAAGGGTTCTAGGCCAGCCTCAGAAACTTAGTGAGACCCTTTTTCAAAATAAAAAATAAAAAGGCTGGGAAGTGAGCCAGGTGTGGTGGAGCACAATTGTAATCCCAGTACTTGGGAGGCTGTGACAGGAGGATCGAAGGTTCGCGACGAGCCTCAGCTACTTAGTGAGGCCCTCTGCAACTTAGTGAGACCCTGTTTCAAACTAAAGAATAAAAAATAGAGCTGGCTGTTGTGGCACACACCACACCAGTACTTGGGAGGCTGAAACAGGAGGATCACAGGTTCGAGGACAGCCTCAGCACGTAGTGAGACTCTTATCAATCTAGCATGACCCTGTTTCAAAATAAAAATAAAATAGAGTTGGGGGTATAGCTCAGAGGTAGAATGCCCCTAGGTTCAATTCCCAGTACCACACACACACAAAAAAAAAAAAGAATAAAAATAGGACTGGAGGTGTAGCTTGGAGATAGAATACCCCCAGGTTCAATACCCAGTACCGCAAAAAAGGGGGGTGCTTGGGTGTTACTTGGAGGTAGACTGCCCCTGGGTTCAAACCCCAGTACTAAAGAAAAAAAAACAAAACAAAACAAACAAAACAGGAAGCATCTGGGAAACTGTTATAGCCAAGAGTTGCCTAAGGAGACATGACCACTCATTATAATGTGTATCCTGGATAAGATTCTTGGGCTGAAAAGGGACACTGGATAAAAATGAAGGAAATCTGAAGAAACCATGAGGTTTAGTTAATAATAATATTTCAATATAAGATGGTACTAATAGGGAAAATAGAGTGTGAGGAAATTCTCTGTACTAACTTTATAATTTTTCTGTAAAAATGAAACTAATCTTAAAAAAAAGTAAGAGGGAGAGAGAGAGAAAGAGAGAGAGAGAGTGTGTGTATGTGTGTGCTGTTTAATAATTTCCCATCTCCCTAGAAACTCTTCTTCACTGTTTTACTACCAGTCTTAGAACAATGCTTGACACGTAACAGACATTTGATAAATATTTACCTAATTAATTAATTGTGTCATTTATACCTCACAAGAAACCTAAATGGGTTCCAAGGTTTTAAGTAACATTTGGCAGATTAAGAAAGAGCAGGGATGAGCTGCTCGCTCACTGGCAGAGTGCTTGCCTAGTATACACAAGTCCCCAGGTTTGATTCCCAGCACCAGAACAATGAAAAAAGGAAAAAGTGCAAAAAAGAAAGAAAGAGCAAGCGGGGGTCAGAACCAAAATTCAGACTCAGTTCAATCCACTTCAAAGTTTGTTTATTTATCCAGCATTTAGAACTGAATAAGGAATTTGAAGTAGTGAATTTATAGTGAGAGTGAGTGCAGTAGGGAACCATGGAAGGTTTTAAGCAGGGATAGTAGCAAAGTGGCTATTTCAGTGAAAAATGGGTTAAGAAAGACAGTGGTGGGAAGGCCAATTTGAAGATTATGACAACAATATTGATAAAAAGAAGTGATACCTAAGCTAGGTGGTAGTGGGAATAGAAATAGGTATGTAGCCAGGTGTGGTGGCGTATGCCAGTAATCCCAGTGCTTGCAAGGCTGAGACAGGAGGATCGAAGGTTCAAGGATAGCCTTGGCAACATAGTGACACCCTCAGCAACTTACTGAGACCCTGCTTCAAAATAAAAAATAAAATATGGCTGGGGTTAGCTTGGAGGTAGAATGCCCCTAGGTTCAATCCCCAGTACCCCCTCAAAAAAACAAAAGAAAAGAAATAGGTGAAAATGATAGTTTGGTCTTGGAATACATGACACAGACAATTGATTCAAGGTAGTGAGCAAGGACCAAAAAAATAGAGATTAAACTGAGGTTATGAATCTAGATAACTAGATGAATATTAATATTGTAAATTGAAATGGGGAATGGCAATTCTTCTCTGACCTTCACATATATATATAAAACCATATATGTAATTTCATGTATATATGAAATATATATCCATGTGTTTCACTTTGTTGTAATAAGCAGCAAATGAAGTATAAATACAGAAAAATAGAAAATCCTTTGAAAAAATTAAGAACATTAGATAAGACGTAAATTGTTTTTAAAATGAATTTTATTTACAAGGTTTCTAAATGAAAAACCTAGAGGCTTATTATACCTCCAAGTTAATGCTTAGCTTTATCTGACAGAGAATTATTGATGGTTTTTCTTGGTTTTCATGTCTCAGGTACAAAACCTTGATAATAAAAAATAATAATAACCCCTGTAAGAAAGCATGCTGAGTCCTCTGCTCTCCACATCAGTCTTTGGGTTATTAAATGATAATTATTACTGTGACTTAAAATCCATCTAAGACTAACATACATACAACCTACAGAACAAATGAGAGGTGTTACCCTGGAGCAAAGTAATTTTTTTATGATCAATAGCCTATCATTAGCATAATGTTTATTTTATGCATTCGTAGACTTTATATCACCTGAATTGTGGTTTATAAATATTAACCTATTGATCTTTGCTGCTCTTCCATCCACTACAAGAGTTTCTGATGAACATCATCATTTCCTTTTTTTGTAGATAAAGGACAAAACAATAAAGCAAATTTCTAGTTATTTGACGACTGGATATGGTTGTATAAAGTTCAGAATCCAAGGTTGTCTAACCACATAAATTCCTCCAGCTTTCCTAGAGGTTTACCTTCTAGCTCATCCATAAATTCCAAATGGATAATATTTTCTTTTAAATTAAAATGTAGAATGAGTACAATAACACAACATACCTAGTTTTCCCCAGCTTGGTGACTTGTGACTTGCATATACTTTATAAATTATCAAATAGCATGCTGAAAATGGACTTGGTTTATTTCACAGAAATCTACTGTCATTTATTTTCTTGTCTATTTTTTAAGTTTTAGCTGAAGCAATTTATTAAGCAAGATTTCATGAATTCTTCCCTGGAAACATATTTTTTTTCATTCTTTAGAGAGTTCCTTACACTGGATACCAATGTGATTTCATTTAGGTAGTAAAGATCAGCTCTTTGAATGACCAAAGTAATATACCCTTAAAAATAATAAAAGAATATATTTAGAGGAGTCTGAGAAATCCATTATTTTTCTTAAACCTTTTTTTACTAGGTTCGTGTGGATTTCCTGATAGAAAGCTTTATTGGATGCATTATTTCTTCAATTCATTTTGCTAAAGTAAACCCGATATAAGACTGAAGACTAGGACCAGCATTACAGTTATATTTAATGAAAATCTGGAACACAAAAGCACTTCAATTATTCATGTTTCCTGATATATACTGAAAAATGGGTGCACATATGTGTGTTCCTTTGATAGGGTTCAAATTAGCAGTGAGCTTTTGAAAAATACGGTCCTTAGTAGTTTCGACAAATGTCTTTTTTGCCAGCTTATCTTGTGCAAAACAGAGACTTTTAAATCAAACTTCTATTTCATCTATTTCTTTCTTTATTGCTGAAATGAATAAAGTAATTTTGCATGGAAACTTAAATGCTTATCAAAATTGGGAAGCAATAAGTACAACAATAAAACCATTTGTTAGACGCTTCATCTATTATTATATTATATTATATTATTATGACTGGAGTGATACATTTGTCTTGTCATAGGGAGTTTCTTAAACTGGATTTCTTAAGCTGAAAATCCAGACATAAGGCACGTGTGTGCAAGGCAAAAGACCAAAAATTATGTCCAGTTGAACTGACTGCAATTTGTTTATGAAAAGGATTTTTAGAACTGGGAACGAACAGCCCTCATTTCACCACTTAAAACACAGAGAAAATTCTCAGTAACAGGTTCAACAAATCCACATTCAGTTCCATATGGTCGTTTATCCTTCCTATGGCTTTGAAAGTAAAATCCTATGAAGGCAGCATTTGAGTTCTTGGTGACAAATTACTTTTCTCAATGGAATCAAAGGCTGTGGCCATCTGCAATGAAATAGATGAGCCACAGCTGGCTTTCATAATAATCAATCCTGATTGCAGAAGGACTGTGGCACTTCTGGATTGATTGTGAGGACCTGCTGTGACAAACAATACTGACCAATTCAGTCATGTTGACGACGAATTATTTCTCATGTTTAGATACAGACTCTACCTCGTGTCATCGGAGGAAAGGAAACAGTGGGAACTCATCCAAAACACTCGGTCAATAGTGGAAACCTGAAAATTCAGAAAATCTTTAAACTAGATTGAGAGACCTAAATGACCTCCTTGATATGTCAATATTGATACTATATCTACATTATATCAGTAAAATGTGAAACCATAGTTTAGTAGGGGTTTTTATCATTGCCCCCCTGTGCCCACACATGCACCCTAAAGAAAACAGACTTTACCCAATTCCTGCTGTGAACAACAGACCCTAAGTCCATATTTTCTCTATATCTTCCAGGAAGAACTGATTCTACCAGGGATGGATACCTAAATAAAAGGCAGGCAGTCCATAGGCATGGTAGTCATTTAAGACTTGTGGTCTAAGCCAACAAATTTTTTTTTTTTTTGGAATTTAGAATTGAGAATCTAAGACATGTAGTTGGTTAGCTATGGAGAATCAAGCCTACAAGTTATATCTCTCCAAGCCTGGGACACTGATATAGGCCAAAAATGAGTGGCAAAAAAGGAAAAGTAGCCATGGCTAATATGTTGAATACTTACTCCATGCTGGACATTATCTACCATTTACTTTAAACCTTACATCACTATTAACCCTGGTAGATGCTGTTATTATCCCTGCATATCTGATGAAAAATCTAAAATTTGAAGAGATCAATTAAATTTCTCCCACCATATAGGTGTGAAATGGAGGCAGAACTGAAACTCTGTTCTGTTGGATTCCTCTTGACTAATCAGCTATAGAGCCGGACATCTATGAAAGAAGTGTGTGTGGGGGGGAGAAGCAAATAAAAGTAGAGGTGACCTCACCTCTCCTTCTCCTTATCATTTCTGAGCTCAGTTTTCATAGGTATAAATGTCCCCTAGTCTCTGCCCTTGGATTCTCATGAACTCCTACCGTATCTCTATATTTGCATACAGAACACAATAATATTGGAACTATTGCAATAATTAAAGCAAAGGTACTATTCATCATCATTTCATCAGACAGTTCTCTCAATGGTTGATATTTCACTTTGATTTTAGAGATTTGACTTCAGAATGGCTGTGGCTTTCTGAATGTGGAAGGGATAAATATCTAGGGACTGAGAGTAAATGTGAAATTTGGGATTTTTGCAGCAATTTCCTACTTTTCAAATGATTAGGAATACCCAAGACTAAATCAGATAGAAATTATTTATTAGTAGTAATGATCATAATATTTGAATATACATATACTTCTTCCTTCTAGAATCATTTCCATTTGTGAGATTTTAAATCTGTTTTAAATAACTAGGTCACTAATGCCCTCAGCCCATTATAATGCTTGAATCCCATAAACAACCTCTAATTGTGGATAGCGGATCTGGTCCCCTTCCCCACTCTTCAGCTACTAGTTAATCACTGATCCTAAGGATGAGTCCTTGAGGGATTTGTACTCAAGGGATTTTTACTCAACCATCTCCTCTGCAGCCCTGAATAAAACTGGGAAAGATAAAGAAGACCTGGATGGTGGCTCAGATAGCCCCACATTTCTGCAGAATGCTTCTTGCTTATGCAGAAGTGATATTGAAAGGAGAATAAAAATTCTGTAGTATTGTACAGGTTATATTATCTGGATTTTATTGTCCCAGGCTTTGTATGAGGGTGGGCATTTAACTCCATGGCTAAGTCCACTGATTCAGATGTTAACTGTTCGAATCTCCAGTTCTCCAACAACTCCATCCCTGGTGGTGTGGCCCAGTCTGGACAGGGCTTCTATACTGTTTGGGCATCCATCAGCATTTGTTTGTTCCATATCCCTCAAGCAGACAGTACAATCAGTGTTTCTTTTCCAGAGAGTTGGCTACTGCTCTGTTTGGCAGTAGTTAACTGTTTAAGCAAATCTAAGATACTGGAACCGCAATTTAAAATGTATAATGAGGCACAGAAATAGTTCCTTCGCATTTTCGATTACTTTCATAATGCTTCATCATCATTTTCCTTAAAATTGTTTCTCTTTGTTTTTAAAAGGGGGTAGGAAGAAAAGGTTATTTATTGCAAAAATATAAAGACTCCTTTATTCTCTTTGATATTGTTCACAAATTCTGTGTCATTACAGACAAATTGTTGAAAAGATTTGTAGATAATCTTGTCTCAATTGCCTTAAATTCATTCCACTGTATTTTTCTTTTAGAATAATGCCCTCACTATAATGGAATTTCAAATATATTAACAGATATTACGATTGATCTGTCTTCATGTTAAATAACTATTGAATCTATATGTTGCATTCTTATAAATAAAATATATGAATAACATTTAAATATATATGTATTCATATTTTACATGAGTCTACTCATTTTTATAGCATATTTTTAAGGATTAATGGATCCATTTTGCATTTCTTTGAATTGCAGAGTTTCTGGTATGCCAAAAAGAAAAAAAGGCTACTTTTTTAATGTGATATAAATGTAATATATGAATTATACATTGAAAATATGTGTAATGTAATGGTATGCATGACATTCTCTTTTTTCTTAGAGTTTTGCTCAAGTTTCCAAAGGCTAAGATCAATAGGTGCTAGAATATCTATGCAGGACATGTTAAAAAGGTTGTGAAACTGGTTTAATAACTGTATCTTGATATAAGAGAAAGTTAAGAGATTTATAGAATAGAAATATTGAAAGAAAATTGCAGATGGAACCAAATTAAGGAACTTCTTGATACAATTCAAGATGCCTGACATGTGTCTCCTAGAGTTTGAGAACAGACACAGGAAGTCTAAAGGAAAGGGGTTGGCAGAGCAGGAAGAGCAGGGGGAGATGACTGCTCTTCCACCAAAGGTGGTCAGGGAGGAAGAGGAGGATGAAAGGCAAGAAGTTGACCCACAGAGGGCTACTGGTCTTGAGTCAGTTGAAGAAGGACCTGAAGGGAAATCCAGGGAGAAAGTGGAATTGCACCACTGTATGCAGAAGCTGACAGGGAATTTTAAGCATTTGACCAGAGCTTAGTAAGGGTCCAGCATGAGTCCCCCAGAGGGAGGATTTCTGAAGAATCTACAAACTTCTCCATAAAAGATATCATTAGCAGGGCTTGGTGGCACACATTTGGGAGGCCTCAGCAACTTAGATCCTGTTTTCACATAAAAAATAGAAAAAGCTGGGGGTATAGCTCAGAGGTAGAATGCCCCTGAGTTCAATACCCAGTACCATAAATAAATAAATAAATAAATAAATAAATAAATAAATAAATAAACAATTTAATCAAGGATATAGTTAATATTTGGACACCTATCATACCCAGAGAGCAACTCTTCCAGTTCACAGCCCCTGGCATCTGAAGAGCCAGGGACGGAATGCGGAGTCAGGAAAGCACAAAAGAGATAAGGAATGGTAAGACAGAGAAAGACAGAAAAGTCAATCAGGGTCCTCCTCCATATTGTAGTGTACCCAACTGAGCCAGGCCCACACTGGAGGTGCGGGAGAATATTTAAATTACAGCAGATAATGAAACTCTGGTGATAAACTAAATTAGGTTTCATCTGGAATGAGATTATGTTATATGAAGAGAGTGGCTTGGCATATAAGAAAATGTACCCAAGTGTTCATATTGAGTCAGAGAAAATCAATTCAACAGACTATGTTTAAAAGGAAATTGAAGAAAAGAATAAAATTGTTTGCTACTTAAAACACTACAAAGTCCAGGTCCTTCAGTATACACATACATTGAGATGTCTAATAAAGATTAAACCAAGTCCTAAAAATAAAAAATAATAAAACAATAAAAATAACAACAAAAATATTAAACCAAGTCTTGCTG